>CALNXK010000460.1:0-107500 GCA_942486035.1 Porites lobata | reverse complement strand
GATCGATCCTCGCACTGTTCAGGAGCTAAACAAAGTACCTCTCTGTAAATTTCACGACAAAGCAAGTCAGCCACTCTGCAAACTGATCCAAAAACATCATTTACTTCTATTTGCCGGAAAATTAAAGGGTTGTCTGCTTTAACAACCCAAAAATTTATCTTCTTCCCGGAGTATGATATGTAAAGACAAGCACAGTTGGATTCTTTCTTGACGATACTTTCAATATAATCCCATGTTTGTGGACTGACTGGTATTTCGTTTTCTACAGAGTACCGAGCTGCCATTAAGTCTTTAAGGGCCCTCGCTCGTCTAAATTCTTCCGTGTAAAGAGCTTCATAAGGAAAGTCAGCATCACAAAGAAATTGACTGAGTATTCGGTAATTACTAAACATTCGATCAAAACACGATATCTTGAATTTATCATGTACTTGGAGACGTCGAATAACTTCTGCCTTATTCAAACTGAGAAAGGCGTTTGATTTACTTTCAGATATGTTGCCTTCTTTAAACATAAGAATTGAAAGAAGTAAGTGATAAATTGACTCGTGTTCGCTATTCCCATACTTTCTTTCCAATACAAAACCTTTTTCGAGGCATTCTTTAGCCTTGGCATATTCACCAAGAGACTCAAAGATACTTGCCAGGTTTAAATAGCAATGGGCTTCTACCTGCCCATCGCCAATTTTCTCTGCGATTGCAATTGCTTTTTCGTAATGTTCTATAGCCTTGACATATTCACCAAGAGAATGAAAGACGTTTCCTATTGTTCCATAGCTTCTGGCTTCTATTCCCCTGACGCCAATTTTCTCTGCGATTGCAATTGCTTTTTTGCAATGTTCTTTAGCCTTGACATATTCACCAAAAGAATGAAAGACGTGTCCTAGGTTTCGATAGCTTCTGGCTTCTATTTCCCTGTGGCCAATTTTCTCTGCGATTGCTAGTGCTTTTTCGCAATGTTCTTTAGCCTTGACATATTCACCAAGAGAATGAAAGACGTCTCCTAGGTTTTGATAGCTTCTGGCTTCTATTTTCCTGTCGCCAATTTTCTCTGCGATTGCTAGTGCTTTTTCGCAATGTTCTTTAGCCTTGACATATTCACCAAGAGAATGAAAGACGTCTCCTAGGGTTGCATAGCTTGTGGCTTCTATTTCCCTGTCGCCAATTTTCTCTGCGATTGCTAGTGCTTTTTCGTAATGTTCTTTAGCCTTGACATATTCACCAAGAGAATTAAAGACGCGTCCTAGGTTTCCATAGCTTCCGGCTTCTATTTCCCTGTGGCCAATTTTCTCTGCGATTGCAATTGCTTTTTCGCAATGTTCTTTAGCCTTGACATATTCACCAAGAGAATTAAAGACGCGTCCTAGGTTTCCATAGCTTGTGGCTTCTATTTCCCTGTGGCCAATTTTCTCTGCGATTGCAATTGCTTTTTCGTAATGTTCTTTAGCCTTGACATATTCACCAAGAGAATTAAAGACGCGTCCTAGGTTTCCATAGCTTGTGGCTTCTATTTCCCTGTCGCCAATTTTCTCTGCGATTGCTAGTGCTTTTTCGCAATGTTCTTTAGCCTTGACATATTCACGAAGAGAATTAAAGACGTGTCCTAGGTTTCCATAGCTTGTGGCTTCTATTTCCCTGTCGCCAATTTTCTCTGCGATTGCTAGTGCTTTTTCGTAATGTTCTTTAGCCTTGACATATTCACCAAGAGAATGAAAGACGTCTCCTAGGTTTGCATAGCTTGTGGCTTCTATTTCCCTGTCGCCAATTTTCTCTGCGATTACAATTGCTTTTTCGTAATGTTCTTTAGCCTTGACATATTCACGAAGAGAATGAAAGACGTTTCCTAGGTTTCGATAGCTTCTGGCTTCTATTTCCCTGTGGCCAATTTTCTCTGCGATTGCTAGTGCTTTTTCGCAATGTTCTTTAGCCTTGACATATTCACCAAGAGAATGAAAGACGTCTCCTAGGGTTGCATAGCTTGTGGCTTCTATTTCCCTGTCGCCAATTTTCTCTGCGATTGCTAGTGCTTTTTCGTAATGTTCTTTAGCCTTGACATATTCACCAAGAGAATTAAAGACGCGTCCTAGGTTTCCATAGCTTCCGGCTTCTATTTCCCTGTGGCCAATTTTCTCTGCGATTGCAATTGCTTTTTCGTAATGTTCTTTAGCCTTGACATATTCACCAAGAGAATTAAAGACGTGTCCTAGGTTTCGATAGCTTTTGGCTTCTATTTTCCTGTCGCCAATTTTCTCTGCGATTGCAATTGCTTTTTCGTAATGTTCTTTAGCCTTGACATATTCACCAAGAGAATTAAAGACGCGTCCTAGGTTTCCATAGCTTGTGGCTTCTATTTCCCTGTCGCCAATTTTCTCTGCGATTGCTAGTGCTTTTTCGCAATGTTCTTTAGCCTTGACATATTCACGAAGAGAATGAAAGACGTGTCCTAGGTTTCGATAGCTTGTGGCTTCTATTTCCCTGTCGCCAATTTTCTCTGCGATTGCAATTGCTTTTTCGTAATGTTCTTTAGCCTTGACATATTCACCAAGAGAATTAAAGACGCGTCCTAGGTTTACATAGCTTGTGGCTTCTATTTTCCTGTCGCCAATTTTCTCTGCGATTGCAATTGCTTTTTCGTAATGTTCTTTAGCCTTGACATATTCACCAAGAGAATGAAAGACGTGTCCTAGGTTTCCATAGCTTCTGGCTTCTATTTCCCTGTCGCCAATTTTCTCTGCGATTGCAATTGCTTTTTTGCAATGTTCTTTAGCCTTGACATATTCACCAAGAGAATTAAAGACGTGTCCTAGGTTTCCATAGCTTCTGGCTTCTATTTCCCTGTCGCCAATTTTCTCTGCGATTGCTAGTGCTTTTTCGTAATGTTCTTTAGCCTTGACATATTCACGAAGAGAATGAAAGACGTGTCCTAGGTTTCGATAGCTTGTGGCTTCTATTTCCCTGTCGCCAATTTTCTCTGCGATTGCAATTGCTTTTTCGTAATGTTCTTTAGCCTTGACATATTCACCAAGAGAATGAAAGACGTCTCCTAGGTTTGCATAGCTTGTGGCTTCTATTTCCCTGTCGCCAATTTTCTCTGCGATTACAATTGCTTTTTCGTAATGTTCTTTAGCCTTGACATATTCACCAAGAGAATTAAAGACGTTTCCTAGGTTTCGATAGCTTCTAGCTTCTATTTCCCTGTGGCCAATTTTCTCTGCGATTGCTAGTGCTTTTTTGCAATGTTCTTTAGCCTTGACATATTCACCAAGAGAATTAAAGACTGGTCCTAGGTTTACATAGCTTGTGGCTTCTATTTTCCTGTCGCCAATTTTCTCTGCGATTGCAATTGCTTTTTCGTAATGTTCTTTAGCCTTGACATATTCACCAAGAGAATGAAAGACGTGTCCTAGGTTTCCATAGCTTCTGGCTTCTATTTCCCTGTCGCCAATTTTCTCTGCGATTGCAATTGCTTTTTTGCAATGTTCTTTAGCCTTGACATATTCACCAAGAGAATTAAAGACGTGTCCTAGGTTTCCATAGCTTCTGGCTTCTATTTCCCTGTCGCCAATTTTCTCTGCGATTGCTAGTGCTTTTTCACAATGTTCTTTAGCCTTGACATATTCACGAAGAGAATGAAAGACGTGTCCTAGGTTTGCATAGCTTGTGGCTTCTGTTTCCCTGTCGCCAATTTTCTCTGCGATTGCAATTGCTTTTTCGTAATGTTCTTTAGCCTTTACATATTCACCAAGAGAATCATATATATTTCCTAGGTTTCCATAGCTTGTGGCTTCTATTTCCCTGTCCCCAATTTTCTCTGCGATGTGTATTGCTTTTAAGCAAAGGCCCTCTGCTTCACTGTATTTACGTTGATTTTGGTATAATTCTACCAGTGTATAGGTTGTGCTTAGTTCCACTTTTCTCGCGAAAACTTGTCGAAAAGTGAAGAGACGTCTCATGCCGCGTTTTATTGGGCGACTGTGAACATTCTCAAAGCGTTTGACACACGTTTGGTCTGTATTTCCCAGCGTCTTATGCTCGAGAAGAAACAAAACCTCTTTACATATCTCGATAGCATTTGGAACCCGATTTGTGTTGCGAAGATATTGGCAGACAAGAAGAAGACTTGCTAGAAGTTGTTCGTCTCTGTTGTGCACATCAAGCTCTCTAAGAGAATAAAGCCGAAAAAACAACGTAACGAGGAGGGTTAAGCAATAGACCTTTGTCACGCTGGGGCCATTTTGTCTCAGGAGATTTAAAAAGCTTTGTTTATGCACGGCTAGCCTTGTAGAGAGAACGAGGCTAGCCGTGCATAAACATAGCCTGCGAACGGCAAACGTTTCTCCTCGCTCATCGCTGCTGAGGACCGTTTTGCGAGGAGGAACGTATTCCTCCTCGTGAAAAGTCCCTCAGCGGCGATGAGCGATGAGAAACGTCTGCCGTTCGCAGGCTAGCATAAACAAGGCTTTCTAAATCTCCTGAGACAAAATGGCCGCAGCGTGACAAAGGTCTATACTGTTTCAAGTTCACTTTTAGTTTATTGTTTTGCATAAGTTGTACAAAAGCAAGAAAATCTAATTATTTAAAAGGCTAATGGCGAGGAAGCCCAAGGGAAGCCACTGGGCTTATTATACAAACTATTATCATAATTACACATGCAAAAATCAATGGCAGAGCTAGAGTGAATCTTAAAATTATTAGGTAATCGTATTAATCATAGTTAGGCTAAAAAAGCGAAAGGGCTCTGTAAATTTTTAAACTAAGACAAAAATGCAATCGAAGAAATGCAATAAGAAAAAACATTACATATAACGAAGCTCACCCAGTGAAAAATACACGTCCGCTCGCCATGACAGCACGTGATACTACTGATTAAGGTTAAAGGTCAAATGACCCAAAAAATTGACATATTTTCTTTTGTCGCTTTACGTTCATGAAACACTAACAAGAACCACCCTAAGTGAGATTTGGGTAAAGATTTTTCTTCCCAAGTCTTTATAGAAAGATAAAAGACGAAAATCCGAGCATTTCCGAAAACTTCACGAAAACGTTTCTGAAATGGGCGAGTGATAGACTGGAGACTACGTGACGTCAAAGTTGGTCTTTCAGGGCGGAAAAACATTCTGCGCAAGCTTCTGCGCATCCCTTATCGCCTGCGTTTGTTTGTCTCGTTCTGTGAGAGTTCTGACTGAGACTGAATGAAATACACGAGGTGCGAACGTTTGCTCCATGTAGAGGCTTTTTTTGTTTTTCTTGTTGTTGTTGTTGTTGTTTCGTCACTTGAAAATTACTTTGGATTCAGAACATCCAATGTTACAGTAAAAACAGATCATCCGTCAGTCTGAGGAGGAATAAAACGTTTTGAACATGTCCAAAGAGGTTTGTATTTTTCTGATAATTGTACATTCGATTTGTGAATTGATTTTGTGTCCAGTGCTTCGCCTTCTTTCGCCGGACTGACTTAAAACCCGCTTGTATTCTGTTACTAGTAGTTACGGTAAGTTTTTTTACATGCCCAGATTTATTTACCTTTGCAGAACCATCTTTATCCTTTTCTTATGTCAAAGAACCGTAATGCTAACGCTTGTGAGTGAACAAACTTGAGCGCTTAAAACTTCCTCGGAACTTTAGAAGGTCTGCAAGCTTACTCGAGAAGAAAAGACTACTTCGATCATTTTTGTGTTGCCCAAGTAGTAATAGTCAGAGTTTTTTCCTTTAGTTTTTTCAGTGTTAATTACAGAGGTTTGTTATCTTTCTGTACGCAAATTTTCCTTCACTCGCTGTGAAGTAGAGGAGAACGACAACTGCCGACAGTGACTCCAAAACAATCGACTCTTTGGCCGTAAACAATTGCTGGAGCAGGATTTGACTGAAGCGAGCAAAACAAATCCTTATGTGCAGTTTTCTCTATTTTCTAATGATTCAGTTTGCTGAGTTTAATTTGCTTGAATGAAGACCCTCGCATGGACCAGTTATTAAAAGTAGCTAATCTAGCTAAGCAGTCGGAATCATGGCTTGGCTGCGAAACAACTGATCTTTTGCTTTTAAGATCTTTAGGTAGGTTGTTTCCGTACAGAAAATTCACTTCTTCTTTGTCAGCGGGTATAAGAGCCTTAAGCCTTACGTTTTTTTAATGAAAATTTGTTGTTTTGCAACTTATCTAAGCATTTTTAGTTCACTTAAGCTGAATTTATGCATGATGGAATTGTTCTTTGCTTGTCGCATCTCTTTGCCAGCTTATTAAAGTGGCGTCTATGGTCCTTAAAGTGACCTCAATCGGTAATTAAATCTTATACATAATTGGAAAGAAGTTTTTGCAATAATGTAACTTTAACGTTGTTTGAAGGAAATCTTACTTACGCGTTGGTTTTTGACAGGTGTTATGCATGTTCAACTTAACAATACAAAGCAAAATTAATCTGCGCGAAACGATCAAGTTTAAAAAACTATGGTTGCTTTGAGACCGATCTTGGGGAAGATTTACTAGATAAAGATTAACTCTTTTTCTGCCATCATATCAACGCCAAAACTTCTACATTGAGGACTGTTTTTATATTTTAGTGATCTGCGAAGCTCAGTAGAAGTGTCCGATCGAGCGTGGGTTTTAAATATCAGCTCGAGTGCGACAAAGTTCAGTGACTTCAAACACATTGTGGGCAAACTTGAATTTCTTTGGGCAGATTATTATACAAAGATATTTTGTTTTTGTGTCCACGGTGGAACTCCGGACCTTATATATTCAGGAACTTCCTTATATGAACGCATTTTGTGAATGCGTCTTGAAAAAAATCGGACTTACGCACGCACATTTCCAGTACAATTCAAGAAAATTAGTAAATGTCGTTAAAGTCCGTTTTACTATGATGTATTCTTCGATAAAATTAAATGATAAGAAGGTTATAACCATAGCTTGCAACTTTTAAAGACAAATTGCCTGTTCTTTCCAGGTTTATGGCCGCGCAAACCACTTCTGTGCCAAGTCGACTCGAAAAACACTGTTTTGAATTTCCCGCCTTTTTCACCTGATCAACATTGACGTCACAAGCTGTTTTTTCCGACAATTTTACCGACCGCTCTACGAAGATAAGGGCCAAAAAATAGCAATTTTTAATTTCGAATATCTCGTAGATACTTGCTTCAATTGAGCTGAAACTTCATAGTATGTTTATTTGGTTCATATTAAACACATTTCACTAGAATTGCACTAAAATGAAAAAGGTCGAAAGTTTGGTTCATTTGACCTTTAAGCACTGAAAATACTGTTTAGGGTTAAGCACTGTCTCGAAATGGTTAGCTTCTATTTAGGGTTAGGGTTGTTACTATATAGCTTCAAATCAAACCAACTCTCGCCACCCAATCCTCAGTGGCGTAGTGGCATAGGTGATGGATTACTGTCACCACCTTCCGGAATTCAATATTTGCACACGCTCTTCTGTTTTTTTTCTTCCTTAAAAGTTGAAGAGACTTACACTTTCAAGAACATTTCCTGAGCAGAAATTTCACGAGACTTAGAAATTTCATCTAAGTGTAGTTTGGAAGCAATAAAGAATACTACGTTGTGTAAAATTCATATGGTGTCCAAGGGGTTCAGGCCGATGGGATCTAATGCTCAGTAATTCCGCCTCAGCCTAGTCCCCAGGCATTCTCTTTTGCGTCGTTGTCCGAACAAAGTCTGGGAAAGGGTCTGTGCTAGTCACTTTCATTGACGTCACCTAGGGTCCATGATTGACGGAACAGACAACGCCTGGGGACTAGGCTGATATTGTTCCTCTCTTTTCCAAAGATGAAGCAATAAAAAAGACTAACGTGTTAGATGCTAGCCTGTGTACAGCCGCCACCTCCCCTCAGAGAAAAAATCGGAGAAGGGGCCCCTTCTTCGATTTTTTTTCTGAGAGGAGGGGGCAGTCTTTCACCTCCTACTTTATCGATGGTTGAGTATTCTTAAGGATATTTACTTTTTATATCGTATCAAGAGACTATAAAGGGGACAGAGAGGGGATTCTCCATATACACCCTATTCCATAGGTAATTCGTCTCGAGTTATTTTTAGAATCGGGATAAAGTTACCTCGCGCGAGGCGTGGATGTTTCGTGGAGGTTTCGCATGACCAAACGCCGTGCAAAACATGTCGGCGAGATGCAATGAAAACGTAAAAAGATCGAGAGCATTTCTGAATATTGAAGCGAAATGAGTCGGCGCTCACCTGGGAAAAAGGAATCGCTGGACTCTTTGACAACCCGTGAAATCAGTTTAACTCGAAGTTGTCGTAACCTCAGTGCTTTAATAAAATGAGAAATTTCGCCGGTCTATCGAAACCGGTCGTTTGTACAATTTAGGGAGTTTAAGATCCAACGACGCGGACGACAACTAGAACGTCAAAACAACAATAGTTTTAATTAGAAAAACAACAACTTCGCACGTGCAACACACTTCTTTGTTCATTTCTTTCCCGTTTTTGCACGACTACGACGTGAAAATGCCTAATTTCGCGTTTTATGGAGGGCGTAAATAAGCAACGACGAAATTTTATTTCTCTTTCTGAGCTTGAATATGGTCCCTTGAAATTCAGCTTTAGGAGGATTCGCCTACAATTGACAAAGTAAGTGGGTAGGAATAATCGCTATAAAGACTGAAAAAAATAAACATCAAACCAGAAATTGCTCTCTTCAAACTGTAAATTATAAATGATCTTGAGAGAATATTCAGTTGTTAAGGATTTCCCTGCTCTACTGTTAGCTCTATACAAGAGAGGAAGGGCGATTCTTTTTTAATTTCGGTTTCGCTGACACAGCTTTCGCAGAAATCTCGCTGTAGTCGTTTTCGTCGACAAAAGGAATAGCAATACCGCTCTCCGCGTCTTCCCCCATTTTGTTCTGCGTCATTTCGTGAAGGACGCGTGGCTCTCAGCGTGGGTCATCCATGCGGAACACATTCGCGCTATGTGATTGGCTGTTATCTAATCCCCCTTGAGATCTGTGGTGTTCAAAATAACTCGAGACGAATTACCTATGGAATAGGGTGTATATGGGGGATGCCCTCTCTGTCCCCTTTATAGTCTCTTGATCGCATATATTCGACGACTTGTTTCTGAATTGATTGAGTACGCGCGTATACATAAGCGAAAGCAAAGGGTCTCGATTAGAGAGAAATTTCCGTCATTGCCAGAAAACGAAAACGTGATTTTTTTATTTTTATTATTGCTCCTCTGTCTGGCACTTTTGTGGAGCGCGCGATGCGGATAAGCTTGAAGCTTTAAATAAAAGAATACTTAGATTTCTCCTTGGAGATTACTCGTCTCCATACAAGACTCTTCTCTCAAAAGTCAGCTCTACTTCGCTGTGTAACAAACGCATTCAAAACTTTCTCATTCTGTTATATAAGAGTTTGTTTTTCCATCATTTTCCTACTTATATGAAGAATATGTTTTCACTCCGGTTCTCTTCCTATGATCTTCGTGGCAACTACATTCTTTCACTAAGTAAACCTAAAACAACTACCTATGGTCTTAACTCCTTTTCTTACTTTTCAGCTAAGCAGTGGAATGCACTGCCGGGCTTTTTTTGTACCAGTTTTTTTGCAGACTTCAAGACCGAAATACAGGATGTTACCTTCATATAGATTCTTTTTGCCTGACATACTTAAACTTAAAACTGTGAATTGTAAATAATATTTTCTTTTCTTTTTTTTTTATGTGCTTATTTTTAATATTATTTTATTATTATTTCTTATAATGCATTTAATGTTATATATTTCTATATTATTTTCACGTAGTGTCAGCTCGAAGATATTAGCTTGTTAGCTTCTCTAAAATTCGAGTATAAATAAAGTTTTATGTTATGTTATGTATAATGAACATGGCGCGTCGTTTCAATAATCGTCGAAAATAAACCACGCATGCTCATCACAAGACTCATTTGCATACAATTAAGTCCGACACGTCGTCATTCTTATGCCCAGCTTCCACGGTCTCTGCTAGTAACGCCAGGGAGCATGACCTCCTTATGGCGCCCACACACGACAAAAAAAAAAAGAGCAAAGAAACGCTCGCATTTTTAGAGTCTCGCTTATAAAGCAAGACAGACTAATGATTATACCCTATCTTGGGGTTCACGCATTGGACTTTTCTAGTCAAAATGACTGTATGAGACACTCATAGATACTTACATTTCCATCTTCTTGTTGTGTCCCTTTGAGTGAATGATGGTCTATTTAATTCAATCTACTTCGGCTGAAATTAAACGGGGAAAAAAGAAGTTACACTCTTTTTTTTATACATATACGGAATGTTGTTTTCCCAGCCCGGGCTGAATATTTTTATTTGCTATTGATTTCCGGCTGAAAATATTCTTGCATTTATAGATTTTCACCACACAAACTATATCACTTTCATAGTCTCAGCCCGGGGTTTATTCTTAAGATATTCTTAAATTTTGCAAATTTCAGCCTTGATA
Organism: Porites lobata; assembly: GCA_942486035.1. Classification (NCBI taxonomy): domain Eukaryota; kingdom Metazoa; phylum Cnidaria; class Anthozoa; order Scleractinia; family Poritidae; genus Porites; species Porites lobata. Next base: position 97,058 of record CALNXK010000460.1, on the reverse strand, counting down.
TTCCTCTAAAATATATTCTTATATAAAAAAGGGTTTATTATGGCATTATCATCAAGGTAGGTAGGTAGGTGGTTGAGTAAGTAGGTAAGTAGATAGCAAAGACTTTTATTTTGAGAGGGTAACTCATAAATGTAACTAAAAATTACTGACAAACTGGTGGCCCTCTAAAACGCAAAAATACAAATTAAAACAAAACCCACCCCCACAATATAGCTATTTACAATAAAGCCGCAATTCTAGCTATCGAAAAATCTGATAATAAAACTAAAAAAAAAAATTAAGAATTGTCGATAAAGATGGAGATAACGATAAAAGAAAGGTGTCTATTTTCAAACTTTACAAAATTCTTTCTTTGCATGTTGGGAATTAAAATTGTGTCAAAATCATTCTTCTGGTTTTTTTGTCAGCGCCGCTGACAAAAATTCGGCCAGAAGACTCTGGGTACGAGATTGCGTCAAAATTATCTGGCTGCCTGCGATCCTTTTGGTAAGCACCAGAGCATCACCAACCTCTAGAGTAATGAAAAAACTAAATCTTGAAAAAGGCCATCTCTGATTTTCTGATAAGAATGTTTTCATGACATGCAAATTAACCTGTTAATCAAAACACCTTTATCACTTCGTTTTGATTTAGACATGCCATTTATGTGATCATCAATAGGCCGTACGACTTGAAACCGTTAAGGAAACAGTTTTTTTGTCCTATAAAGCAGTTACAAAAGCACGCTACAGTGGCGTTTGGTAAAAAAATTCCCTTCGTCTTAATTTTTAAGGGGCTTCATATGTCATTATGGGTTCCTCTTTTTTTGGTCAAAGCTGAGCTGAGATTTGATATAGCTAAAGCTAACTAGGTATTCTCAGTCTCGGTCATCTTTTATCATACTTGGAACTCTAAAAGAAGGATATATAAAGGATTTTATCAAAAGGGAAAACAAAGAAATCATAGTTTTTGGTCATTTTTCCACAACACAAGGCCTTTTTTTTCGAGTTGCAATCTGTTTCCATCATGGCCTTCGAAAGTTAAAGACATACACTTCTAGTTGAGGCAAAGTAGTAGACTAATTTTTTATAAAACTGAACCATTATATCAAGGCTTACTTTTTTTCCAAGTTTTTTTCTTATATGTTGTTTAACAGTAAGTAATGCCAAAACATCGTGACATAGCTTTTATAAGTCGTTATTTTATTGCCATTTTTTTAGATAGAGATCAGTCTTATGCTTACAAGTGACTGAAAAGGTCATTATCTTCTTCATTTGACTTTCCTCGGTGAGCTTCCTAATTTACAGACTTGACAGCTGTGCTCGTTCATTTTAGCCGTGGAACGAGCGCGAAAGAATGTGTGCTGTCATTATTTAAGAATGTTTCAGTTGTTGGAAACACAATGTAACGAATGTTGCAGTTGTTGGTGTACAAATGCATCATTCTTGTGGGCGCCTTTTAAAGATATTTTTTGATATTTCTGTCTTCCTTCTTTTACTAAATGCTTCAATATTGAAGGTAACCTAAAGAAAACTGCTTTGGAACGAATGTGCGAATGAAGCGTGGTTTTGTGAAAAATTCCCTTGGAAACCCCCCCAGGTCACCAATGGGTACACAACTGCACTTCACGCAGGCGCAATTAAACCGGAACAAGGATTTTGTGGTTCCGGTTTTGGATTCTTCCAGAGCGGTTCCTCCGGACAAGGGTAAGAGAGACTCAAAACAAGATTGGCTTCAAAAGCAAATATCGGGTAAGAAAGTTCCGCTTGTCTTTTGAAAATTTTTATGTTTGATTTCAATAATGCATCTTACTCCAAAATGGCGTCAAATTTTGTTATTCTTTTGTCTTTATAATAATTGGCCCTCGATGCCCGACTTCAAGGTAAAAATTATTTTGAATTCTACAGGTGTAATCGAGGCAAAGAGTTTAAAACACGACGCGAGCCAAGCGTTTCAAACTTGATATATAAAACACGAAGTGCAAATGCCTTCAAAAAGTTCTGATGTTGCTCTATTAATATTTGAAATAATCCTTATCTTTTTTATTATGTTCCATCATCATGCGTGGATGAAGTGACAAATGCTTCGAATTTTTCTTGCAACAATTGAGATGGATTCTTTATCATTATTATTACTTTTTAATCTGGTCTTTCATTCACATTTGACACTCTGTAAATTCTTACCCAACCTGCCGACAAAGGGGGGGTAAACTTTTGCGAGAGGGGTGGTGAAGAATAAAGAATGAAGAACTCTTCACCCTATGATATCGGTGCATTTACAGAACTAAAAGCCTTTACAAATGATATGCCTTCATTAGACTACAAGTAATGTCTGATTCAATATGACTTACCAGGTGTGGTTACTGTAGTTGCTGAGGTTTTTAAAAACTTCTCGTCAGTGTAGCAGTGTGTCTTCCCTACTAGCAGAATTAACCGAAAAGGAGAATCTGCTAGCAGGGAACAGCGAATCACAAACTATCAAGCACCTCTAAGATCTGGATCTTGATATTGCTCTGTGGGCGAGTTAAAGAACGTTATTATTTGCCTACAACAGTACGCGCGTTCTGATAAAGAGGCCATGGAGTGTCAGTGTAAAACGGATAACATTAAGAAAAGTTATTGTTTTTTTTTTATTAAATTTTATTAAATTAAAATTTTGAAATCTTCCGGAAGGCTAGTCGATTACAATTCACTTTTATCAGACCGCACGTTACATCGAAATATGAGATATTTTAAAAATATTTTTATAATAAATATGTTAGAAAAATTTGTAAACGTAACATAATTCATCATTTTCTCATCAACGAAAACACTACAACACCCATATCGATGGGATCAAGGATTAAATTACCAAACACGTTACTCAAGCAGGGCTGGAAGAAGTTGCGCGAGTGCTGTAGTTTTCTGGCGGGGGACCCGCAAGAAGATTGAGAGAGAATTTCCCCCGCGACCTCGCCACTCGCTTCGTGTGGCAGCTCCTTGTTTCTATTTTGTTGCGATATTCTGTCACGGAACGAAACTAAATAACGCTTCTAGTAAAACAAAAGTAAAGACCGCATTAGTAGAATAATTGCCTGTACTTACCAAAACACCTTCTTTCCTGCAAGTAAAGCACGATTGAAACTGGTCCTTAATATAGTGAGATATTGAAAGTCTTTCTACGTTATCATTGGGCTATTTCTGTACCTTAAGAAGCCTATTTCTTTTTTTTTTTCGGTTTCTCTGACTTACAGTTATTCACATTGAAGGGATACCAGGAAAAAAATAGAAAACTGCACAAAACGATATACAGTGGGAAATCTATTTTTTTTAACAAGGGATAAAAAACAGCTGACTGCAAATAACGCGAGTTTATCACTAACTTAAAGCTACTTAAGGCAATTATAGCACTAAGCAGATGCTTGCAAAGACCCTTTTGTAGGGCTTTTCGTGATGAGTTGTGACATGTGCTTTTTTTTTTTGTTTCGCTCTGGCTTTTTCTTTCATTGCGGCAAAGTGGCCCAAAATTGCAAACAGGCCAAACAAACAACCGAAAGAAACTATCGTTCATAGAAAATTCGTTCGTTTTATGAAAGACTCGAAAATGAAAACCCTTTCAGTATATGCTTGCTTAGTGCATGGACCTATAAATATTTTTCTTCTTCTCTTTTTGTTTCGCATAGCTTTCACTATCAGAGCCGTCACTAGTTTAAAAATGGAATTAGAATTAGAGCCTGCGTAGCTGGCGGGATTATTGCGCCCGAGGTTACTTTCTTGGTGGAGGAGCCGCCACACGAAGCGAGAGCGGCGAAGCCGCCAGTGATTTCAATTTGACTTGCTCCCAATCTTGACATAACTAATTTTAATTAGTTATAATTACCTTAAAAGGTAATTATAGGACTAAGCAGATGCTTGCAAAGACCCTTTTCTACGGCTTTTCGTGACGAGTTGTGGCAGGTGTTGCTTTCGTTTCGCTCTGGCCTTTTCTTTCGTTGCGGTAAAGTGGCCCAAAATGGCAAACAGGCCGAACAAAAAACCGAAAGAAACTATCGTTTATAGAAAATTCGTTCGTTTTATGAAAGACTCGAAAATGAAAACCCTTTCCAGTACATGCTGGCTTAGTGCAAGGGCCTATAGATATTCTTCTTCTTCTCTTTTTGTTTCGCATAGCTTTCACTATCAGAGCCGTCACTAGTTTAAAAATGGTACAGCACTCGCTTCGAGTACAACCAGCATGCGGACGCGCCATCTTGGCCGAGCTAGTTATGCACATGCGTTGAGTCCTGCGGAAAGAGTTCTGGGTCATTTCCTGTAGGATCCAGGGGCCCGTTTCTCGAAAGTTCCGATAATTAACGGGCCCGCGGTAAGCCGTCTCCGTTTGTATTCCATTAAAGATCGAGGTTTCAAAAGTTTTGCATCTAGCATGATAAAACTATCAGTTAGTGAAACAAAATGGAGTAGTTTGCTACCCAGGACCTGCGCTCTTATTCTTTATATTTCGATTTGAATATTTGATTTCGGGCCCGCAAAGTTACCGGGACTTTCGAGAAGCGGGCCCTAGGTCCTATGAATGTGACAATAAGCGGGCAGAAAATTGATTGTTACTTAAATTTGCCTGTAACACACTGATTGCCGGTCAAAAAAGTTTTTTGCGTGATCAATAAATGACAATTTTGTGCTGAAAAACTAGCCAAAAGTGCAAATTATGCTATCAGTGCTTTTTTTCGGAAAATTGATGCAAATTTTACTCGTAATGACGAATTATAAACGATTATTGGATGAGGTTTTTGTGCTATCCGGAATAATCAAGATCGAGGTAAGTACTATCAGCCGAGCCGAATGCCGAGGCTGATAACACTTACCGAGACCTTGATTATTCAGGATATTACAAAAACCGAATCTAATAATTGCTTTATTATACGTTGTTTTGAAATAAATAACGACAAATACACCGATTTGACATTACTCTCGGAAATCATGCATTGCGCGTGCAACCCGGATTAGTCAGTTAAATTATGCTAGAACAATCTATCAAAGCCTACTCACCTTGTACCTTTTCTTTTTTGGGGGGGGCGGGGGGCGTAGAAAACGAAGACCCTGATCAAATTCATTAGATATCTTGTTATTTCTTACATATCTCAGGTCGAGATAGCCGTTTCCCCCCTGGTTTTTAATTGAGATTGCCCAGGAAATATCAAAGGTTCTTACTGATGTCTATCAAGACTGTATCAATGCCGGAACTATGCCCAGCCAATGAAAACGAACGCGTATTTGCCATTCACAAGAAAGGAAAGAAATCGGATTCATCAAACTATAGGCCCGTATCACTTAATTGCATGGCTTGAAAAATACTTGTTTTGAGCACATTGTGCACAACCATGTTACGAAACACCTGTCGCAATATGGAGTGCTCACTGATTACCAACGTGGCTTTAAGGCGAAACGATCAACAGAAACACAGCTCATATGTACCATTCATGACATAGCAAGTGCTATTCAGTCTAACAAAACCACAATTCACGCCGCAATCCTTGACTTTTCAAAAGCGTTTGACAAAGTTCCTCATCGTCGTCTTTTGACGAAACTTGACTATTACGGAATTCGTGGCTCACTTCTTAACTGGTTCGAATCGTTTCCCAATCAGGAGTAATTGAGAGGACTTCATCTGTTCCTGTAGTTACGACATCCGGCGTTCCCCAGGGAACGGTCCTAGGACCGCTACTGTTGTTACTGTATATAAATGATTTACCTGATGGTCTTAACTCTACCGTTAGACTTTCATGATGCATTGTTATACGGAACAATCTGTTGTGATGAAGATGCAGCTGATCTTCAGGATGATCTATATAGATTAGAAGCTTGGTAACAAAAGTGGAAGATGGAATTCAATCCTTCAAAGTTTTACAACCAAGAAAGATCCACCAAAGCGGGAGTACGTATTCTGTGGAGAAATTCTAGAACTGAAGTGAATTCTCACCCTAAATCCGGGAGTAGGGCTTGATAACAAAATGAGGTGGTCCCCACGCATCCAAGTAATCTCATCTAGGGCAAATATTGTCTTAGGACTTATATAACGCAATCTATGGAATTGTCCAAAGACAGTGAAAGAAAGTGCGTACACGGCATTTGTGAGACCAAAGATCCAGTATGCCTGTAGTGCATGGGACCCGCATTACCAGAAAGATAAATCCGCCCTAGAAAGGTACCACGCAAAGCGGCACGCTTAGTCACGGGAAATTACGATCGAGGGTGACGGGAATGCTGCAAGATTTAATAAAAATTGCTTTTTGCCCGCAAAGCTACATTTCGATATGGATTAAAACTCTGCAAACTAACAATAATTTTCAGTAAGAGTAACATTACTGGAAAGTTTTGTGTCAACCGAAGCAAAAGATAAGGAGTTAGATCAGGGCTAATTGATACAAGCCCCGCAGAACTCCATGTTAAGCCAAAGCCAGAAAAAAAGTAAGGGGGATGGCGAATTTTGAAATTAAAGACGACTACGAGCCGAGCGAAGTATTCTTAATTCAACATACACATCAGCGTATAGCTAGTCACCCTAGAGTGTTGCAGTGTGGATGAAAATACTTGTCACGTGACTTTTTGAAGCGCAAACGCTAGCCCGCGGCCACTACTCACCTTAACTGTTGAAGTAACGCACTTGGAGTTCAAAGCTCCAAAACTTATTTTGTAATCCCAAGAAAGCCCCTTGGTTAGAGTCTAGCTGGACCTTACCGAGATTTTGGGAGTGTCAAATATCAAGGTCACGTCAGGAGCCCACAACCTGGAGCTAGCAACTTCCATGGGCTCGTGTCACGGCGTTTTTCACGGACCAGTTTGTTTTTAGAACGGTTTTGGCGCGAATTTTGAGTATCTTTATATTTGCATTAACCAGTCAGCAAAACCTACAGACCTAAAAATGAAATTTTTCGCCTTTTACTAACATTTAGTTTTCCCGTTTGATATCTTATACCTCGAATGCGCTCATAGACATGGTGGAGATTCTATTTTCGCCGGAAAAGGTGCCCTAAAATGTGTCTAAAAATAAACTGGTCCTTAAAAACGCTGTGATATAGGCCTAGTATGGGAGTTGCTCGCTCCGGTTTATGGAATCCTGGTCACGTGACTGAAATCGCTTCCTTAAAGTGGGACACACTTGAAACATGCATGAGAAGACACACAAGGCTTTCCGTTATGTAGAAGATGTGCTGTAGTTTCCTAGATGGGAAATGGGAGGGCCATTTGATTCCAAATAGAGAAAGGAGAACACCAGGAAGCCATGATTTTAACTTTTTTATTGTACCGAAAGGACACAAGGAGTATTTTAGATTTTCCTTCTTCCCCAAGACAATAACTGAATGGAACAGACTCCCAAAAGAAACTGTCACAAGCCAATCTCTGTCTATTTTTAACAGTAAACTTTTTAGGTTATCTTTTATTAGGGGCACCTAACGACGATTTTCGCCTTAATACATTGAAAACACTTTTCAGGCTGTCCAAAGTACTTTAAGATATCTAAAAATGCATTTTAAGCGGCGCTATAAAATTTGTATCTGTTAGGTCATCCTTGGGGAACTTAATGCGTCTTTTCGAAATTTCAAGCGCTGCAGTATTATTTTCCCGACTGAATTTTAAATGCAATTTATCGTCTTAAGAAAGTGAGATTTTTTTATATTTTCCTCTCTCCGTTACATTTTTGAATCCGAAAATTTTAGGTTTCCTTTTTCTACGAAAAATAGCCCAACATGGAAAGTGAAATGTGAAAAAATAAATCTCAGAAAATCGTAGGAAATTTATTAGACAAGCTTCGAAAATTGTACATGGGCCAAGTTTGCAGTCGTTGGGTGCCTCTGTTTTACTAGCAGTTAATATATGTTTTATTTGTAGTTTTAGCTTTTATTACCATTTGTTGTTATTATTATTATTATTATTATTTTTTATTTGTTTATGAGTTGGCGTTATATCCGCTGGATGTAGAACTGTTGCAATCCTTTTAAAACTGTTTTGCCCGACCGCCTCGTGTTGAAGTACTTTTCATTCTTATCCACTGCGGTCACTGGAGCGATCTAACTTGTTTTAGCATTGATTACAGACTGATAATCAGTTTTCTTGCAAAAAAGAAGTATTTAAAATATTTTCTACGCTGCCTCAAATCCGTTTCGCCAGATCTTGAGCAGGAGCTTGATTTGTAACGATAATAGAACGCAAGTCTGAGCAAACAAACCACAAACAAGACACTTTGTCAACCCTAACCCTACCCCACCCCGACCCCGCGTTTTACTGACACCCCACTTGCACGTGTGGCACGGAAACTGCGAACAAAATGTTTATTCAAAAGTAAAAAACGGGCTTTGAATGGAAGTAAACCTTGTTTAAGTGATTTTTAAATAAATAAAAATACGGAACTCTTTAGAAACTTCACCCAAATTTGATACCAAAACTCGTTGTACGTTTTCTTTCTGAATCGTTAGAGCGCTTTTATAAAACGATATAGGGCGTTAATTTCAGATGTGACAGAATTTGCTCATTAAAACGATTATATCTTTCTGGCAAACTTTAAATTATTAAATCTGCTCTATACATGACACACTAGAGGTAGTTTTGACCGATCACTGTTTATTAATAAAACCACAGAGTGCTGTTTTCTATTCTTTCGGCAAAATTGGACGCAAAATCACGATTTCCCAGTTTTGTAAAGCATTACCGTAAAGCGCGATCTTCCAAATAAAAAAAAAACCTTCCCAAGCTTCCATCATTCCACAATGTCTCTGTAAAACTAGTGACATTAAGCATAGCGTTTACTACAAACGGCAAGTGAATTTGCACCACGTGACCAAGTTTCCTCTTTACCGTGTCGTTTACTGTTCATACAAAAAACGGTAGATTCACGCCAATTCTATCCATAAGAATTCTTTTAAGACGTTTTTATCTGCTCATTTATCATGTTGAAAATTTCTCAACTTGAATGTTACGTTTGGCGTTTGCCGTAAACGCGATGCTTAATCTGTCTATTTTATCTAAGTCGTTTTAAAAGATGTAGCACAAGCAAAATTTATGCATAGATAGATTGGTGTCCCCCGCGGCCTTAATTGGCGACTGGGCCGCGTTGCGTCGGGGCAGGGGAGGGCGGGGTTACAAGTTTACATCAGGGACGGAAAGTTAATTAGGGGGATGAATTGTTGGGTCGTCACTTGTTTCCATCCGCAAAACTGACATTTTCCTCTCAGTGGCTCTCACAAGAAATTTCACTTTTTTTACAAGAAATTTCTCTGTCCCTTGAAATTTCGTTGCAGCAACAAATCGCTTGGTGTGTACTGGAGGCTTGTGAAAATCTTTGTCTCTGCAACAAGTCGCACAACTTCAGTCTGACATGATTTTTTGCGACTTGTTGCAGCGACAAAATTCTGTTGCGGAGACAACGATTTTCAGAAAAAATTATCCAGTACACACGAAGCGATTTTCGCTGCGACGTGTCGCCTAACCGTGTTGCTGCAACTAGTCGCCCGACCTGTACACATGGAGTGATCTGTCGCCGCGACGAGTTGCTGCAACGTCTGCAACTTGTCGCCTAGTGTGTACCGACCTTTAAGGACTCGAAAATGGTCCCGGCCCTCCGGTAGTCCGGGATAAGTAGATTTTCTTGCTGGGCGAGTGACTTTGGACAAGCGGGTCCAGTCTAGTCATCCTCTAACAAAATCATAACTCGGAGGAGCAAGAAGTGGCCCCGGGAGAGCAAAAGTGTGAGGCTGGACCGGAGCGGTAAAATGTTGCAAATCAAACTGAAGTTTATTGCAAATACTTTCTTTACTAGACTGCAAAACAGTCCGTATTGTTGCGTATTCAAGTACGCGCGAGCAGTCAAACAAAAGGTCTGGAACGAGGTTGAAAACGGAGAGCGAGACCACGGGCGTGTGAGGCTCGCGCGCTTCGCGCGCGCAAGACTCTTACGCCACTCTTCACCGATTTCTTTACTGATTTTGAGAAAAAACCCGACTGTTTTGCAGTCTATTTCTTTACCAGTTTTGTTTTAATGATCTTATAAACAATCCTCTTATCTTAAAAATCGGCTTACTGTTTTCTACTTCTTATTCAAGATTTTTACTGCTCCAGGAGCCCTCCTGACTGCTCCAGGTCTTTATAAGGTATTTGTCGCCGTGGTTTTGCCTTCATTTAGAATTTTTTATTTAGAAGCTGGGTAATAATTGGCTTGTTGCCATGGAGTACAGTCTTTATCAGGGATTAGCTTTTAGTTTAATTCGGATTACAGGAATAGGGATTAACCCAGAGATTAGACGGAATTTCCATTCAGTTCCGCTAAATTGTTTTCGTAAGTTACTGCTTCAATGCATTTTTGGGGGTGGTGTAGTGAAAATTGCCTCTCGTGCAACGCAGTGTGGTAGGCAAGGGCCATGAGAAAGTACATTCTTTTCGGAATGTCAAATATGAATAGAAACAACGACAAAGAGAGAAGGTCAAAATATGAGCTACATCATAACAAGAACTATGTCTTTGATATGCAAATCTAGTGTAATTGAAAGTCAGACAATTGCAATAAATAGACACCATTAGCTGGTTATTCAGAAATAGAAAGGTCATTAAGCAACCCAGGTAGAAGGGCGTTGTAAATGAAAGAACCAACGCGAAATTTAGGCATTTAAAATAGAATAAACTTAGCTCTGGCTCAATGCCGAAAGGGAAACCGTAAAGTATTAGCCATTAAAAGTCGCTAGTCAAGTTGACACCTGATTAATGCTAATTATAGCAGTTTCCGCTGTGCGTTGCCTAGCAACAACATTAGCAAAAGGCAAAATCATAGGAAAAGCTTTCAAAGGAATTTCAGATGAGGTCGGCGGCTCGAGAAAATGAACAGCACGATGAATTGAGCATAATTGATTAAGTGAAGTTTTCGTTTTAAAACACCATGGAAAATGATACAGCTGATTTATTGGACAGCGAGGAAAATAGCGTGGAACGCAATTTAATCGAAAAGCTATTAGAATTTAGCGAGCGCCAAAGCCAAGAGATCGAGGAAGAAGACTATGATCGTGTTGTGTTCACGAGCAGTCTGGACGAAGTTGCTTGTGGCTGGAAAGACGCTGCGCCGAACGTTCGATATATTTCTTCAGCTGATCGGAAGAAAAAGACGAAAGAAAAATACTGGCGGGTTAGCCCTGATTCCGAGAGCAATTATTCGAAAGTTAAGCGGCTCGTTGGAATGATCACAAATTCGAATTCAAGCAGCGGGAGTGAAATCAACAACGTGAAAGCTGGAGGAACGTGGCCAGGGAATAGGCAATTAAAAGCGAATATGCGGAATTTTCAAAACGCAGATGTATTGTCTTATGATACTCCTTGCTGGAGATATATCATTGACCCTCGAACACTCAAGTACGTGGAGAGAACCCCGCTACAAGTTTTGCGGAATATGTTTACGTCACACAAGTATCCAAACCAAACGCTCGTTCTCGAGAATGGTGGCATAATAACTTTTCAGGAAACTAGCAGTGGAGGAATTGCAATTAGCGATCCTGCTTTGTCGTTCGATCGTCGACTTCTTGAAAGCTTTCAGGCCGGGGAAGATTATCGGCTTTGCGCGGATAAGGTGTGCAGAATTCCCGGCAGTTATGAAACATCTGTACCTCTCGTAACACAGTTTAGAACAGAGGATAAAAAAATTAAAGTTGTACACGCGGTGCCGCCTAGGAAGGAGAGCAACCCTACTCTATCCGTCTGTGAATTATGCAGGTTTAGAGCTCATGATTTATCAAAGTCAGACTGCAGACTTGAGGTAAACTCAAGCAGCTGTACTGAGCTTAAACCATTACAGAAAATAACACCAATACAGAGGCAAACTGCTGATGATGCCTTCCTTGCGAGCAAGGCTCTGCAATCACAGACTAAGCTAAAATCAGAGAATACGTCCTGCTCCAAGGTTTGCAGGAAATCCAAGGAGCACAAGAACCAGAAAAAAAGAACAGGGCCAGGTGGGGAGGGGAAATTGGATTGGCTGCCCATTACTAGAAATACTATAGGCTATCCTTACCCCACATACCCGTCAAGTTATATGACTGCAAGTCACGGTAATTTTCCAGAGAGACCATCAGCAGGGTTTTCAAAGGCATTCTCCTTCCAAGGCACAATAAGAAGGGAAAGAAACTAACTCTTAGCGAGGCAGCAAATCTGGTGCCCAGTAAAGGAAAGTTAAATGATGCTTTGGAAAAACTTACTCAAGAGCTGGACAGAAAGGTGGAAAAAGCTAGAGTAACAATTTCAGAGACGTTATTACCAAGTGTATCAGGAACAAAGCTGGAAGTGGCTTTGGCAAACTATTGTGAGAACTGAATCGCTTTCTTTGTCCATTCTTACATCCTTGGGTAATGCCATGTCAACTTATCTTAAAGATCACCAGATCTACTAGACCCCTCTCAGCTTAGTTGACCTAAACTCAAAATCAACCCCAGGGAAATCCCAAGGATAATTTTCATGTGCCAGAAAAAAAAATCAATCCAGGCAATCAGCACAACAAGAAAGAACTAGTTAAAGGACTTAAAATGATTCAAATGCTTTGGGATTTTTGACTAAACACAAAAAATACTGTCCTAGTTGTACATTAGTACAAGGCTAAACTTACTGGATCAAGACATGGAATATACCTTTATTGCAACTTTTGTTTTAAAGAACAATAACCAAAAAAGGCTCTGTTATTTTTCTACGAAGGAAACAGCCAAAAACCTTTTTCCTCAAGTGAAAGCAACTTGACTTCTTACTAAACAGTAGTTTTGCAGCTTTTCGGGGTTCAGTTTATAATATAATGTAATCATGCAAAGCTCCTTTATCTGCAAGTAGACTTAGCAGATGCAAGCAAGCATGAATATGATCACTTTTTATACAGACTTCTTTCTGACTGGAACAATGTGATACAAGTTCTGAGATTATGGCTGTGGAAGCTAGAAAAAAGGAATAAGGTCAACTGGATGTACATAGAAAATGTTATTTTGTAACACTCTCACAGTTATTGGAAAATACAAATTGGTTGTACATAGAAAATTCACGTATTTTTTGACAAAGAACTTTCACTTTCAGGTGTTGATGGAAAGTTTTCAAAAAAAAAGCAGGATATTTTGCAAGTGTACATAGACACAAGATGTAAAGTTCCATAATAAAGTTAACCTTAAGTAGTGTAAAGTATTATACATAGTTTAATTATCTAAGGTGACTTGAGGGGGGTGGGGGGTGGGTTTCCCTTTAGGTTCAGACTCATACCCAGTTGCCCCTTATTTATTATTGCAAAGGCACATGGAAAGACAAATTGATGCATGCAATGGCACTGTTTTCTTCTTTTCTTCCGTTTGATGCACTGCCAATATACTAAATCGTTCCCATTAAACACAGTGTGGATACAGAGAAACAACTGGGTATGACTCTGCTACAGGCTTTGTTTCTCCCCACCCCACCTCCCTCCACTTTTATGTCTGTTTTGAAGGCTTATTCAGCAGCAGGCAATCATACCAGCCCAGGGGGGTACTCTGGATTTCAAGTGACAGGGGAGATCGAATGGGGGCAAATATAGAAACCACCCAAAATCCCTGGGCCTTCAAACAAAAAAATCCCTGGACCAAACTATACCCCCCCGAAAAAAAATCCTGTGCCAAATTCCCCAACCATAAAAATTTCCAGAGGAACTACGCAGCTGGGATAAGCGGGAACTATTATGGATCTTCATATTGTTTGAATACCCCCAAATACCCTACTAAAATCAAGCTACCCTGAAAAATACTTACCAAAGTTTTCCTACCCGAAAAATCCCGATATTGAAAATTTCAAACCCAAAAAAATTCTTTGATCATCCCTGTCACTTAAAATTCAGAGTATACCCCCTGGGCATAAGAGTATGAAAAGTGAGAAAATGCTGTGGTATATATCAGAAGCATAATACATGCCCCATACATGCTTCTGTATATATTTTACAGTTTTATTAGGTTGATTCTCATTTTCCTCTGTCTCTTAGGGCGAGGAAACAAAGGAATTGAGAATCAACCTAGGTTAAATCAAATTTAACCTAAAATCAAATCTGACCATTTTAATGTCAGTCTTGTTTGCAAACAGTTGAGCCTGGAACATGCCAGAGAAGCAGAAATTTGGGTCTAGAAAAGGCTGTCATTTCTTAGGAAACGGTCCTGGAGGGGGGGGGGTACTCCCTTATATAAGCCATTAAGCCATCTAGGTATGTGTCGCCCCAAAGGGTATGGTTTTTGGGCCTTGTTGGTCTGAAAACAGGGTATACACTTTGCTCATTTTTGTTCTGGAATCGGGTATGGTTTTTGAGGGAACTGTGGGAGCGTATGAACCTACCGGTATTTATTGTTTCAAATCCAAATGAATAAGAAAGAAACAGAGATAAACAAACTCGAAATGCATTTGAAGAAATTTTTTGTTGGTGCCCTAATCTAAGCAATGATGACAAAGGTCTGAAAACGGGTATGGATTTTAGAGGTCAGATCTGAAAACGGATGGGGAAAATGACATTTTTTGGTCTGAAATATGGTCAGGATTTGGAGAACCGGGCGGCACACCCCCACCAAATATTCCTAGGAGTACCCCGCGAAACAGTTCTGTGTAAGAGCAAATAAGACAGGTACTCTTCAGTGTTGCCTTGAGCACAGTGTACAACCCTGGGGTGCAAAAATCCTGCTGGACATGATCTGTAAGTGGAAAGGCTAGAATACGAGTACAGTACATTATCAGCAGCCTACCAACCTTAAAAGGACACAAAGTATCTCCACCCTGGACCCAATTGGGTACTCCCCTAAATAACAATAAAGTAAGGGTAACCAGACCTTGGCAATCCAGACTTCACATTATGGGTTATCCAGTTTACATTCAACACATTAGTAATATTTTTTCTGAGAAGGAGGGTTCATTTTGAAACGCAGGGAAACACCATAGCATTGGTAGCGTATTTAATGAAAGATAAATCTAGGGGTGCTTTCTATTTGATAAAACTGTCTGGCCAGACCAGTCTGGCTGTAAGGAGAATTCCATTATTTATCAGAACTATTCAGCCAGATCAGTCTACTCTTTAATAGAGGTATGCTTGGCAGTGGTGGGTTTTTATGGAAAATTTTGAGGCTAACATTTTCAAAATGACTGTTCTGTCAGCCAGTTTTAACTTTTGGCAAGCCTTGTTGTTGGAAAGACAGGACCCTATCGCGCCAAAGCCTCCATCTATTATGTAAGGTCTAGGACAGCAGAATGGAATACAGCAGGATTTCTAAGATCAGTAAGATGTAAAGTGAAGAAAGATTTAATACACTTAGGAAATGAGGAGCAAGGGGCCTCTGTCTGGAAGATCAACTGCCACATTGGATTGTGCAAACTTTGCAAGGAAAGAAACTACACCCATGTCTAGTGTGTAATGGCACTTTAATAGGAGTTGTCAACAGATGCTCTGCCAGTTCTGGGGTGATTGACTTCTCGAATAAAGGGATTAGCCTATTTCTAGAACATCTAGCATTACATTTCCATGCCTGGATTTGGGCAAAATCAGCCAATGTTAAAGTTTGATTGCAAATTTATTGTCTTTACACTATGCTTGTGTTTGACAGCTTGTAGAAATGAGAGAGCCATTGCTGACCTGTCCAACAGTCTGTGTCACTTGAGTCCAATGGGTGTCTGTCTGAGCACTTGAAGACAAGACATTGTAGCCACCAAAGTCACTTTGTAATGTTTGAGTTTGAGAGTTGGCAAATACTGTGTCTCCAGATAGCTCACTAAAGTCAGACATGACAATCGAAGTCTGTGTGTGTATATCAACTAAATCATCAAGTGCTTTGTACACAAAATCACTTCCACTACTATCCAGACCAGGAGAGGTGAGTGGGTAGTCGGAGAACCATGTTTGGGTTTGAGACTCTGTAAGTTCAATATCTTGAGCACAGAACAAATCATCAAGAAAGTGTTGTGTCTGAGTGCCCGAGTCAATAGAGTTAGCAGTGTCGATGCCCAACAACGAAATTAAAGTCTGTGTTTCATTGTCTTCCAGGGGAACCTGTTCTAAGCCACAAGTCTGGGTTTGGGTACTATTTAAAGGTCTAAGCTCATCTGTGTTGGTGAGATTTGTTTGTGTTTGATTGTTCAAACATAAAGGATCAATGGTCAGTGTCTGCATAGAGTTCTCATTGGTAGAAACAAATGCAGACCTCTCCTGTGCTGCGACAAAAGTCGTAATAGGAGGAAGCTGTTCAACTTGGGTATCCTGTGGAATGTTTGATGTATATTGAAAAGGCTGTCTTGCTGGGTGTCCTGTAATACACCCTAACTGTGCCAGGAAGCTATCATCAGTACCTACACCAAAATCACATTGATTTGCAAACATGGCCACTTGCGTTCCCACTGAAGCTTGGCTCAAGCCTAGTTGAAGATTGTCCGCACTGGTATTGAACTGAAACTGCTGGTTAGTAGTTGGTGGGGGTGTCTGTGTGAAGGTATCGCACCCCTGCTCTGCATTTGGCCAACAGCTGGGTGTTTGAGTATGCATGCTATGCATTCCCAGTGGTGTTTGTGTTTGCACAGACTTGGCAACTTTTCTTGTAGAGTAACCTTCAGGGCCAGGTTTAGGAAGAATCAGACATGGTTTTATGCTCTGTTGGCCTGGTCTCCCTTTCTTTCTAGAATTCTTTTCCCTAATTTGACTCACGGGGTCAGCTGTATTGACAACAACTAAAGCCACTGATTTTGTAGCTGGAATTACTGGTTTTGTGCTGGAAACAAAAATATTAGAGAGTTTTAGATTTGAGGAAGAGGATGACTACGAGGGCTACATTAAACTTTAAGTTTTCTCGCACGTTCTCTAAAAATAGACACCCCAGAAAGCATAAATTGTACTATTTTTCACCACAAAAGTTAGTTCACTTACATGCATTTCCGTTGAAGGAGGTTAAGCCCTCTGCCGATCACTAAGTAATAAAACATTAATTTGATAACTTGTTTTCGCCACTATGATATCCCCAGAAATTAAACTTCAATGTGTAAGTCATGGTAGAGAGCAAGGTAGAGGGTGCAGAAACCACTCTTCACAATATTTTGCAGTTATGGTTAGAAAAAAAGAATTGTGGTGATATATGGATTGTTTAAATGCAGGCTAAGGATGAGTAAGAACTACATTAAATAATGCACCTTTGTTTCTTTGTTTGGTAGCATTCAGGCACTTTATGCATCTGCCTTCTTGCATGAGTGAGAAGTGCTTCCAGTGTTGTATAAGGACATCCGCAAGAGCAGTTAAACAGCTGTCCACACTTAAGCTCATGGCGACGACAAGCATCTAGCAAACCAAATCCCTTGCCACACTTGCTACAGATATTCTTTTTCTCTGCGTGAACTGTCATGTAATGCTGGAAGAAGAATGAGTGTAAGTTCTACCAGAGTACTAATAGTCTGTTACCATAAATAACCTTTGATGTTATATAATGTCTTTGTCAGTGACTTAGAGTACATTTCATATACATACCGCACCATCTTGAGGTAACTCTTCTTGCTAGTACAGTATGTAGTGTAGTATGTGTGTGAGTCTATAGGCAGGATTTTCATCACAAATTCTAGTAGCAGGAGAAAGTGTAACATCACAGGAGAATATTTTGAAAGAGGCCCCACGTCTAAATAAAAAATAGTCATAGGCTATGGGAATTCTCCCATCTCCGATGCCTAATGATCACCCTGCTATAGGGTTTTGGGAACTATGCACTGCAATTGGCTTCTAAATGATGCCATGTGCACCTCTTTGTCGGAACTTTTGAAAAATTTGTCCGAAGGGTCAAAATTTTGAAAACCCGTCATCTTTAGGGAGGTGCAGATAAAAACTGGAAAGTCCCGCTCTCTATTTTATATTTCTCCTTTTAATAATTGATCGTCTACTCACATAAAGTTAAATAAAAATCTGGCTTCATTTTGTTTGATAAAATTACCTGCTTCAGCTGTGACATACGAGGAAAAGGTCTTTTTGTACCCTGTCCTCGCACACAGTGCTTCACTGGGCAATAATAATGTTTGTCAACTGTAGTCTTCTGCCCACGAATATAACGACCTCTTTCTTCATCATTCGCAACGACGCCATGAGTTTTAACAAGGTGCATTTTGAGGCATGGACGATTATGAAATACTCTCGAACATCCGGGTGTAGGGCATTGAATAGAAGCTTCGCTTTCTCGCTGTGTAAGTGTTTCTTCCGACGGACAAATCTCTTCCACGGTAGTCGCCATGTTTTCTGTTTTCAACTGTGATGGCTGCGAGAAGACTGGTGTTAAATCGATCCAGGTCCCCAAATTATTCGGACGCCGTCTATCAAATATGGCCGACAATGGCCGATGGAAGAAGGTTCAGCACGCCGAAAAGAAGACTCACGATTGAAAAGGGTTCATTTCAGGATAAGAAGGAGAGGTACAAGGGTCAAATAGAAGACCACGTTTTTAATCATTCGGTAAGTTTCTCTGTCACTGTAACTCGCAAGCCAGCAAGTTTAATATGGCCCTCGTCTCCCAGCGAGGCATCCTAGTTTTGTCCACGTGATGCAGGCAGGGTTATGGTATGCATGCAACATTTATCATTTATCATGTGTAGATCTAGAGCTCAAGAAAGTTAGTCATATGAGCTCTTATTATGCCGGGGCTGTGTGAAGATATGTGAAAGAAATTCACCAAAATACCCCAAAATACCCAAAATTCATCCAAATGTACCCAAAATTATACCCAGGTATACTTTATACCTGAAATTCAAAGAAAGTGATATACCGAATACCCGTATTTAAGCTGCAATATACTGTATACCCGATTTAAAAAGCCCCTGTATACCGTATACCCAAAAACCCTGGCTGATCCTGCTTAACCTTAAAACCTTTCATTTATATCCCGATCGGGTTGGGGAAGGGTGGGGGGGATACTCGTGGGAATTCTTCGTGGGGGGTGTGCCGCCCGGTTCTCCAAATCCTGACACTATTTCAGACCAAAAATATGTCATTTTACAGACCTGTTTTCAGACCAGACCTCCAAAATCCATACCTGTTTTCAGACCTGTGTTATGGGCTCCTGACATAGTTATTAGAGGAGACTGGTTATGAAAAGCGGCAAACATCAATGATAAAAACAACAGTGCTGCAGTTTATGTTCAAAGCACCGTGAAAGTGCACAATCCTTTGTTTTCTGTTGGCAAATTGTTACGGAATAAATTAATGCAACGTTTTTATTGGTCAATACAATCAAAATGATAGGAATTCTTTTGAACGTTGTGCACTTTCAGGTCCACAAAAACATATAACAAAGGAGTCTGACGGGTTTCATAACCATTCCACTCAATTAACTATGGCTCCTGACCTGGCCTTTAGGCAAAAATTACGTCATCATTACTTAGATTCAGTGTGCAAACAAAAAAATTCTTCAAATGCCTTTCAAATTCGCATTTTTCTACTTCTTTCTTACTCTTTTGGAATTGAAACAATAAGTACGTTCATACACTCCCATAGTACCCTCGAAAACCATACCTGATTCCAAACCAAAATGGTCAAAGTATATACCTGTTTTCAGACCAAAACCTGACCCGGTGGGGCGGCTCATAACTATATAGCTTGTATAAGGGAGTACCCCCCCCCCCCAGGATTTATATGGACTCCAGGGCTCGCTGAATGGGACGTAGTAAGGCTGCATCAGGTATGGTTCCTGGGCAGAGGGACAAGTCTGATAAAAAACCGTTTTTTATGGGGCACTGTAAGGATTAAATCCCAGAAAGTAACATGACCCTAGCCCCTGAAAAAGCGACACATGAAATGTTGACAAATGACACAAAGATGGTATTTTTTTATACCAGTAATTTTGAAACTGCAACAGCAATGAGGACCAGCACAAACGCAGTAGTAAAATACTGACTTGAGCATGGCTTCCTCCTCAATGTACAAAACAACAGGATTTGACGTTCAGACTGGGGACATGCAGAACCTCTTCCTCCCAAAGGGTCCTCTCATGTGAATCGTTGGGAACTGCAACCTCATTCTCAGGGTTTGTCCCAGGGAACAAGTAGGAGGGAGTTGTGGAAATGAGGTTGTGGGAACTGCTCCCATGCAAATTCCCACACATGATGATACAGAGAAGCAACAAGATTTTAAAAAGAAAATGTATACTGAAAGAACACAAAGAAGCTGAAACCAACAGTTCAAGAAACTGAATGGAGGATAGATTGAAAAAATTCCAAAATACTTATAAGAGCAGATGTCTTGCTGAAAGTGAAAAATGTCTGTAGGCAGCAAGCTCTAAGAACAAAATCTAAACTTTTGTGGCAGTACTGATACTGGCATTTGAGAATCACTCTCTTCTGGTGCAAGTGATCAGTCCTCTAGCATTGGCATGAAGTCTTGATAATTTATGCTTTCAGTTGAATGGGTCAATTCAATCTCCCGCATAAAGCTAGGGATGTATTTCCCAATAGGGTTTGCCAAACCTTTTTAGAATATCTGAAAAAAATAAGGCAGTGTATCTTTAAAAATATAATAATCTGCTATTGCTTGAATATTGACTTGATATAATTTACGCAGGTGCAGCTTGTCATCCCAGACTGTTCCTTGGACAGTGCTCTTCAGTGCTTTCAGGGTGTGACCCCAACCCAGGATCATTACTGTTTGATTGAGATTCCTTTGTATGCTTTCACAGAGGTGGAGTTTATCAAAACATTTATAAAGAAAGGTAATGATACTGTGTTAGTTTATTTTCACAATTATTGCTAATCCACTTTGTATGGAATGACAGCCTGGATATATAGGGTTATTTGTTTTTGTCTCTGATGAGAAGAATTCTCACTTCAGTCCAGTAATTAAAATTAGATTGTTTTGGTTTATGATCAGTTGTAGGTTTGATTTCTACCACTTTCTTAGAAGAGAAGAGATGGTTGGATGCATGTCAGCAATCATGTCTGTGACATACATTAATTCATAATTTAATTTATACATCATTATGAAATGCTGGAAATGGGAATTGTCATCAGATACCAAACACTAGTTGTTGTTTTGCCTCTTTATTACTTTGATCTTAGCCTATAAACACATCCAGCAGCAATACCTACTGATTTAAGGTATTTCCATTGATCTTGTATTAGCGAAGTTGGGCATGAAAATAATAAAAATAATAATAATAACAAAAGAATTTTTGGACTGGAAATGTCTCTTTCACTATGGCTGTCAACAACCATTGATGCAGACTGGATTATTATTGTCAACTACATGTATTGACAATTCAGCTCCAGTTATTGCTTGTTTCTCTCAGGTCGGTTCATTGCTCTCAGCTGGGAAACGTTAGTTGATTCTGGTAACTGTGCTGCTGTTCTTCCAACAGGTATGAAATGAATTTACTGTATGCTTTAAAAGGTACATTATGAGCCAATTGCACTTGGTATTCTTTCTTTAACACTGTGAAGCACCTACTAGGAACATAACTGCACAGTATCCATGCCCTCTAGCCTGTATAGTTAGGGTTAATATTAAAATAAATTCAGGTTGAAACCTATGAACCTAGGTAATTATCAATTTCCTGATGTCTTCTAGACTATGATTATCCATGAATATTAAAGGTGTAAGAGAAAAAGTTCTTCAGAATCAACTTAGGTTAGTCACATTCCCCCCTGGACAATATGCTAGTTCAACACAGGGTTAAATGTAGCCAGCATGGCAGGTGCAAGTTAGTTTTGGTTAGTTTTTATAGAGCGCACAAGGGAACATGTACAGAGTAGAGGAGGTGTCTGGAGCATAGACCCTAGTGCCATACTACAGTGGTAGTATGCCATTTGCTAAGAACACCTCTTGAGAGTCAGTCTTTCACCTCAATGCGTTGTTTAAAAGAGTGAAACTTAAGTTCTCTTCACAATGATTGTAGAATGTAAAATGAACATTTTAGACTTTGCAACCCAAATGTTTAAGCTTATAAGCTTACATAAAAACAACAAAGACATAATTTGCAAACTTGATGGCTTAGTTTAGCTGAATAATAAGCTTGACAAAAGTTTATACTGTTGTAATAAAATTCTACTGTATTTCATAACTGAGCTAGTATTCACTTTCTTATTTTTGAAGTACCAAAACCACTTTGAATTTCTGAGGGTGGTGAGAAGTCCCTGTTCAAAAATTCTGGAAATTCTTGGGGGTAGGTGGGTCCTCAAAGACACACTGGAACGGAAAATCCTGGGGGGTGGGGGCGGGTATGGATATTTTCTGGAACCACACATTACTTGTCAGTCACTGGAAATTTGCGTCCTGTAAACAAAACACATATGCAGCACATTTTCAGAAACAATCTGGACAATGGCCAAAGAATTTCTTGAATATTGGTATGTAAGAGGGCAAGAAGGTGGTTATTAAAGTTAACACCCCCTCCCCATCCTCCAAGGTATTGTATTGTGTGGGCAATTGTGAGTATTTTTGTAATAACACTTCTGAGTAGTAGATAGATAGATACTTTTTTTAACAAGTGATTTGCTTGATATCCACAGATAATATAGGTGTGGCCCTCAACAAAAAATTAAACACAAAAAAATAATAAATAAAAATATAAAATATACATAATTCTAGAAAGTCCGGCTCATAAACAATATTTACAAAGATTATTGTCAGTTCCAGCAAAAATGTACTGACTGACTAGGCCTCTTTGATGTCAAGTAGTAGGGTGGGGAGCTGACTATGGATATAATAATTTGTTTATCTTCTTAATGCCAAGTACGTACAGGATTATTAAGAATACTTGTTTTCTTTATTTTTTATTTTTATTTTCTAGGAGTATTGATTCTTTCTCTTGACAAAGACACCTATGAACTCTTGGGTCTTACAGGGAAGGCATCAGCTTTTCAAAAGAAACACAGATTCAGTGAGTATGGTTTTAAGTGGTATTATCAGGTTTAGGTTTGTTCTTTTTATGTCGGTGCCCACATTTAAGGTTACAAAATTCTGGTACACTGCTTCATTTAACCATACCAGAATTTTTTTTGGCTTCTTTCCCATTTCTTGCCATTTTTGCACTGTATTTTCTTGGGCCTCCCTTTAATAATTATAAGTATGTAAGTGTTTGAGGAAACAGGGGTATAATAAAATATACTTGCTTATTTCAAAGGTGGTTTACCACCAAACAGTCAGTTAAAGGGATACCTGAAATAAAGCCTCATTAATAATAGTTACTATGACTTCAATTGTTGTCAGACCAACAAAACTGTAAATACTATAAAATGTTTCTGGAATGTTATTGTATCGCAAGATAAAGCCTATCAGGCACAAGAAAACTAAACCGCAAGCAACAATGTTAGTGGTTTTGTTGCTAGCTTGTGTGTTCTTTGTCATAACACATTGAGCATGCATTCCTGTTAAAATAATATTTCAAGTGTTCACGGTCTTGTTGATTTGACTGTAACTACATGTATTGTATCTACGAGTTTCCCCTGGCTAACACTTGCAATTTGTGCTGTATATCATGGAAATCAAAATAATGGAGGTGATATTATAACCGGTCAGTGTAAAATTCAGACTGCGGACTGTGGACTGCAGACTGCGGACCAGGGGTAAAATGCAGACTGTGTGTAAAATGCAGACTGCAGACTGAGAGTAAAATGCAGGCTGGGGTAAAATGCAGACTGAACATAAACTGCAGTTGTGGAAGGGTTTAAGGGCCAAAAAATCCCGCAAATACATGTAAACGAACACTTACTTGAGTCGGCCACGTCAATGACAACACCTGCTTTCACAAATCCATTCAGGACTTTCTTCTGTAGAAGGTCGTCAATGACCCAAAGACATAATCGCAATCTTGAACCTTTTTTTCTGTCCGAGAGATCTCACTCTTCAACTTTAGACGCGAAGTTTTCGATATACTTGACCAGGGACCGTGAATTGGTACAACACCACGATGTTTACGCTTAAATGAAAGCTGCTGACCCAGAATACTGTAAACTCACAGGAAGAATTATGGCGATAAAAAGGGAGTAAATTATATTCCAACAACAAAGAAAGATGTTCTGCAGGAAATTTGGATGACCTTCTACGAAAGTATTGCAAATCAAGGTACACAGACTGAAGCTGTTCGGATGTTCATTGAAACTTCTGGCCAATGTGCAATGCACTTCGACTAGGAAGTGAAGTGTGTAACTGATACCGGCTAGCTACTTCACCAATTTCGAGAAGAAGGAGCACAAATGTTTAAAAAAGTCTACAGTCTTTATTCTGCATTTTGCACCCAACCTGCGTTTTACTCTCAGTTTGCAGTCTGCATTTTACACTCAGTCTGCATTTTACCCCTGGTCCGCAGTTTGCAGTCTGCAGTCCGCGTTTTACACTGACCGATATTATAACATCAGAAGTTATTTTGGGCCTTTTAGTCTTTAACTACAGTATGTTTGAAGTTATTTAATATAGATATTTGGCCTTA
Organism: Porites lobata; assembly: GCA_942486035.1. Taxonomy (NCBI): domain Eukaryota; kingdom Metazoa; phylum Cnidaria; class Anthozoa; order Scleractinia; family Poritidae; genus Porites; species Porites lobata. The sequence continues at coordinate 72,667 of CALNXK010000460.1, read as the reverse complement.
TTCAGTTGTAGAAGTTGACCTGGCATCTTCATATTTTGCTCCTGGTAAGAAGCAGTATGAGAGGGTGAGGTGGTGTCTAAAAGATAACCAGCTTTTAACATTCAAGTTTCTTATGAGCTGGACATGTGAAGGTTAGCAAAATAGTATATAACAGTATAATTATTATGCACAGTAGTTAACTATAGGCAGTCAATTCTTTCAGCCTATATAACTTTATAATGGAGTTATTTTTTAGTTCAATCTTTTTCCTCTAAAATTTTGGTGACAGGTCAAGGCAGTACTAAAATAGTTTTCACTGGAATATTGGAATAGTCATAGTTCAAGAGGCTATTTGGCAGAAGAAGCTAAATTGAGTGGCCTAGGGATACAGATGATCGTTATGATCAAGAGAAGGCTCCGTATGGCTATTAAAACATCGCAGACAGTTCTTGTATTTACATGTACCAGAGAGAAGGAAAACTTTAATTCATGAAAGAACCTGTCTTTGAATTAACAAACATTTTAATGGTGACAAACCATGGACAATAACAGACCTGGTGTTTTCCCAAAAAATGGTATGCCAGAAATGTAGTATGTGGCTTACAGGTTGTAATAAAAAAATAGAAAAATAATATCATGTGCAGGCATGACGTCTTCAGCTTTCTTTTATTGTCATGCTTGGAAAGTAGATATAGTGTAATTCACAGATTTTTATCTCTGTTGCTGGCTTCTTGACTAAAATACAGTTGTAATGGGTTATGTTTACATAATAATTTTTGTTACAGGGCACACCTCAACAGAAAAACTTCATGCATTCTTCAGCTCATACAATTTTCAGAAGCTGGGTAATGTGGAAGATGTACAAAGTGTGCCCAAACACCAAAAAGTTCCTGTTATCAACTACAGTAGGTCACAGTTCACAGAAGAGAGGTTGACTGCAGAAAACTTTGATGTGTGCAGTTGCATGTCTTTTTTTGAGTGGCTAGGCTGTGTTGCTTGTGGGATTGATTGGTAAGCTGGGTAGAACACAGAACTTACTTACTCAGTTTGTCTTTATGGTGGTCAGTACTCTGTAAGTAAAGAAGTACATATAAGGGTATCATTCCCATAATTTCATGTAATGTCACTCTGATACTGCCTTCAATTTGATTTCAAAATAGGTAAAGCGTAAATGTTATTTATTAATGTCTTGTAAGTAGCTCTAGCTGGCCACTGGTGACCGTCTAAGTAGTGACACAAATATATTAAGGTTTTATTTGTTTTCTCTGTTTTTCTGAAACAAAGCGAGAACTTCCTGCAACTTAGGTACACTAGATATAGAATGACTCCAAAGTAATTTGAGGGTAAAGTTTTCTTCTCTGTTAAGGAAAGAAATGATAATATGGCCAGACTGAGCTAATTCTATCAGTTGAATTCACATTAAATCTCTAGAACCTCTCGACATGTCTTAGTCCAACTGAATGCACTAAATTTAATTTCAAAACCTCAATTATTTTTCCCACAACCTGGCAGACAATCACGTAGCAATAGTTGCTTTCATTACTGGTAGGTGAATTTTATTGCCTCTTTTCATAAATTGCACTATAAATTATGTTTAAAATGAATTTATTTTCTCAGTTCTAAGGCAGCATCAGACAGCTTTATGTCAACATTATCTTGTCCAGAGCCATCACGAGAGCTAACCCAGATGATGACTTGCCGTTGGACTGGATTGATAACAACCAGCTCTGTTTTATCATTGGTAAATGCAGCACGGTAGGTTAATAACCCTAATTGGTCCCTCAACCCCTGCCACTCTTTTGGTATACAAGACAAATGTTATAAAGAATATTACCTTTGCTCTGGAAATGACATGAAAATTGTCCTGGAATTCCAAGTCTGACTTAGAATCTAACCACGTTTATAGCTAACCCTTGCTCTAGCATCAGATAATTGTGGTGGATTGCTTATAGTAGGAATTAAAAGCCTCCATGCAAACACTACCTCTTGTTGAAACTTTAATTTTCAAAAGTGGTGCAAAAAGTCATAGAAGTTGTGTCATTTGACTTTATTTGCCTTAGGAGGGAAACATGAATTTTAGTTATCTTGGGGAAAAAATCTGTGGAAAACATGTCCACTAACTTTGGCAATCAGCCACAATAGACCCCCTCCCCCTCTCCTAATTCTCTTGATGCTCTTTTTGAAACTAGGTCTTAAGCTCCAGTTCTGTTGAAGATAAAAAAGCTGTGCTTATTCTATGACATCGCCTAAAAGTGGAGGGTAGAGGGCTGGTCCCTGCCATTATTCAAAGATTTTCGTTGATTCCTAGGAGGACTGGAGCTCACTTCCCTATGAGACACCTAATGGCAGTCCTAAACTAATAAAACTTTATAGATGAGGAAATGCAGACTTGTCAGCTTTTTGCTTTTTCACGCAGGCTCTAAATATATAGCAATATTAGAGTATTTGAGAAAATTGGGAAGGAAAACATTTTAGTCAGAGTAGTGTGTAATGTCTGGACTTTTTTTTTGACACAGAGAACTAGTTAAATCGAGCTCCATCCCTTGGGTAGCAGTTACTGTGTGGGGATTTACTGACTGTCCAGTCACATGGAAAAAGAATGAACATGGACACTTCCTTAGTGGAGAGAACTTTTACACTTTTGTCGTCTTTCCTGGCGGTAATTACTGGCTATACAAGGCTACGGGTGACCATGATATCTGCTCATAGCATGACACCAATCTGTAAAATGTTGGTTTACGTGTAGCTGTCAATGATGTGATTGTTTGATGGAGGATGCTATTTGTAAGAGAAGAATGTCTAGCTAGGTATACTGAATGACCAGTTTTGGAATAATGTAATGTAGTTATGAAAAGCACCTATCCAGGATTTGTGGCCAAAGGAGTGGTTAGGAATAGACTGGCAATGAGGAATTCAGAGTAGATGAGTTTCACATACAGTGTCCTCTGTTGAGAATAAATTGCTAGTGTCCTGTCTGGAGTCTTTCCCGTCATTGCCTGTTCCATTACAACATACATGTGCATCCCAGCACCTTTGCATGCTACATGCTGCTCCGTTCTCTCGAGGACAGGAAACCAGTGCATGTGAGAATATTATTGCAGTTGTCTGAGTAAAAACACTTTTATCACTCACCTGGTTTGGCAAGTGCACAGTTTTTAATGTGTTGAACAACTTTTATTGTACTGTTACTACAACTGATTACAATACGTTGTGACAGGTACAATTAATTTTGCTCTTCTTCTTACACTCTGATGCATTTTGCTTTTTTTTGTGGGCTGGAGAGTGATAGAGAGAAATGTACATTATTTAAAAGGAGTGGATTTGTAGTTGAACTGTGTGATGAAAACAGCATGCGAGGGTTAAAGATCATAAAGTCAACGTATTGTTGCAGAATCTTTTAAAAAGTGCATCTGAGTTTATGTTCTGACCTTGTTTAACTTACTGCCAGGGGGTGTCATGAAATTTGCTCTTTTCTTGTCTATGTTTGATGTAACAAAACATTCCCTCCAACCCCTTTGATTTTGGGTCAATGGTTTTTTTTTGGCTTTGGTCAACCACTGCATGTTGAATGAACAAAAGTATTGAGTTAGCAGGCATATAAGGTTTAAATTTTTATTAAAATGTCAACTTCAATAAAATTAATTATAATAAAAATGCCTTTACTGTTTATTTATAAACCTTAATAGTGCTTCTGGAGTCATCCACATATTCTATTCCAGGTATGCTGCAAGTAACACCATGTTAAGAAAATAATTATACACTGTACTATTAAAAATAATGCATCAATTATCCCCTTAATTTTATGGGCTTCTTCAAAAATTATAAAACCAATTTCACAAAATTTGCCTTTGTACTCTAAACTATTGGTAACAGCATAAACTAGGCAAGACACATAAAGAGAAAAAATAATATAACAAAATAACCAAAAAAGTTCTTGTCAGTTATTCCTCAGAACCAACCTTTAACAATACTTATAAACAGCTTTATTGATGTTACTTTTTTTTCGTACGAAATGAATTTGTGCGATATTATTGTTATATGTTATATTCATTAATGTGCATCAGGATGCTGTTTCTCTGATTTTTCTTTTGTTTGCTTTGTAGCTCTTTTTTCTGCCTCCCTTTGTTTTGAAATCAAAACTAAAACTTTTCTGATTAAAATAATATTTTTATCATACAAGAGCACAATATTATCCATTACTATCTGGAGGTGCATTAATGCCTCAGATGAGGTGTTTCAAGCTTGTACAACTAGGCTGATTTAGCAACAGAATGGGAACGTTAGTTGATGACTATAATTGCAAATCAAACAACTGGCTTGACTAATGGCAGTGACAAATTGGGCTCCAGAAGTCACTTTCGCTTTCTCATCGTCAACTGACGTCAGGCGTCCTGTTGCTAAATAAGCCTATTGATTATTGGCCAAAGCTAAAAGTACCATAATATTCTTTCAATTCCCATTTGGGTGGTGCTTCGTGTACATCTACATGTAAACCTGACTTCTGCAGTATCTTTTGTTCTCTGCAGAATTTGCATGTGCAATGCACCAGTGTCTTGTAAATTTGGATACACTGCACATGCAGTCCATGCATAAGAACAAAACTTAACGCAAAAGTCAGGTTGTACATGAAACACCAGCAATGGTATGTATTTTCCTATTTGGCCAATTGTTTCATTGCTGACTAAGTTTGAAAATTGAATTTGTTGCCTGTCTTTTCTTGTAGACTTATGGAGAGCTAAAAACTAAGAAATCTAACATCTGGTTTTTCTTGTTGTACAACATCTTAAATACTATTACAACTACTTGTGCAATGTCTATGTGTATTTAAAAACATGTGTTAACTAAAAATATAAAAATTAAAACTGCTGTTAACTAAAAACATAAAAAGTGAATGTTACTAGTAATCAAACTAAAAAATGACTTGTCTAGTTTGCGATGTCTTATTGTTGTTGAGTACTTCCAGTTGCAGGGCTGGTGGTTTTCATCTCTGTCAGGAAGAAGGAGTTCTTGGACTGGGAATGGAGATTGGCCAGGTAGGATGGCAAGGGTACATCAACAAAGCTTTGTGCTCCAAGACTTTTTATTCCTTCTATGACACTTGGTCCTTCAAATCTAACATTGCAGGATATGGGTCTGTTGAGTTGCCAGGGCAAGTGTTGGTCACCACTGCGTAACTTTGTTTGCATCTTAAAACACAAAGTTTTCAGTAAATTAATACATGTATTCAGTAGATACAAGTGGGTAGAGTGATTTTACTTGAACTGTGAAACAAATACTAACAAATTGTGCAAAATAGCGAGAGGTAAACCAGCGTGCAAAGAAAGTAGTGTCCGATAGCCCGGCGCTAGTAGATTTTTCTGTCGGGTTAGTGGATTCTGCTATTTATTACATCCACTTTGAAATCACTGGCTATCCGTGCAATCTGATTGGCTCTCAGCAGTGTGATTTATTCCTAAATCGCACCATTTTTTGCTCTAAATCGCATCTGTTCCAAATCGCGTCATTCATGTTCTAAATCGCATCATTTCTGTTTTAAATCGCACCATTTTTGTTCTATATATCGCATCATTTCTGTTTCGAATACAAAATGAGATGTAAAAGCCTTTTTGTTTCGGCTTTTTAACAAACCAGCTACTCGGTGAATAAAGTATTAGTACTGACTAAATTCTGCGATTTCAAAATGGATGTAATAAAGTGGTAATTGAACTTCGTGTCGTGCAATTTTGGTCTGACATCATACTTGTGATTTCAAATCAAACTCGCGCTGCGCGCTCGTTCGATTTTGAAAACACGCGTATGATTTCAGACCAAACTGCACTCCACTCAGTTCAATTACCATTATTAACTTGCCAGACAGGCAAGTGAAGTTTTCTGAGGAATTCAAATTACAGAAGAACTGTGAAATCAATCTGCTCATCAAAGTGTTTTTGGGGCATAGTTGAAATGATGTTTGGGCTAGTAAATGTTAGCTGCAGCTTTCCCGAATGGTAAGCTGTAAAAATGACTTTCTTTGCACCCTGGGTAAACAAAAGAAGACAATAGAATTAGAGCATAATAGTAGGTAGTATTCTAGTACCTATTTCACAGGTCAAGTAAAATAATTCTAAAAAGTATATTATCAACTTGTAACATGGACTCCTGAGTCGCAAGAAGTCCTTTGAAGCCATGTTAATGTTTTCACTTTACTTTAGTGAACAAGATGGAACAAAATCAAAGAAATGTTGCCATTTTTTTTTAGGTGGTGGGTATTGAAGGTTTTGAGTTAAGTTTAGTGTACAGTAAATTATATCATGTAGCAGCAGGTCGCTGAAATAAGTTCTATGCCTCTTGTCTGTTTTTAAGTGCATGCAGGTATGACTAAAAATGAAGGTCCTAGGATTCAAACCCTACTATACCCCAATCCTAAAACCTTCTGAGTCACACCCACTCCTGCACCTGCAAATAAAATCCAGTGGTGTAAATACTCTTTTTCAGAGACTGCTGGGCTGTAGACAAAACATGGGTCAGATTGGATCAGATCAACCTTTGCAACTAAACTTTTCTCATTCTGTGAGTTATGACTGCTCTTGTCCAATTGAGTATTGTTGACCCCTGGACTGGTGATAAAGAAATTCAACATTATTTTCATATCCTATCGGTGGTTGTTGATAAAGTATGTGGAACATTAAAAGTGAAATAACTCCTATTGTTGAAGAGGTTTCACCCAACCTTGATCACACCTCTACAAGGACTGTTTAGCCATATATAGTTTTACTGGTAGCCTGCTTAGCAGGTGCCGTTTTGTTTTTTAGGGCATGCTCCCCTTGCACAGCCTTTTTAATTTAAAAAAATAACTGGCGCCTGCTATGCAGGCTATTTTACTGGTAGTAGGAAGAGCAAACCTTAAATTCCACTTTTTCAAGAACAGGCTGTGGATTAGGACCAAATGCATTATCTGTGAGTTGTTGTCTTTGCTGTTCTTCCTCTTTGTTTTCACTCTTGATTTCCTGACTTTGAACTTCCATTGTTACTTCTGCTTTAAAATGAAGGGAGAAAAAAACTGTGTAACAACTTCCTGCAAGAATTCCCATGTGGATAGAGAAACTAAGAAATGCATTTTTTAATGCGAATGAATTCCAAATTATTTCTCAACACTGTCTTCATGAGTTTGTAATCAAGAGTTTGTTTTGAGAAACTATCAATGTCATGTGGCTCCAACTCCTAGAATGCCAATTTAAAGTGCAGTGTATAGCCCCTCAAACACAAAATAAATTATTTTTTGGATTTTGACTGAATTTTGACATGGAGCAATCTGGGGAGTATAGGGCTTAGAATTTTGGTGTAAGTTATATTTGTGTTGAACAGATGAGCCTAATAGAGATGGTCTAGCTTTCCATTATTTCTAAAATTTAATAGCTCAGTGTGGTTTTAGCACCCAAACTTCAATCCCAGTGGGATGTATTCCTGGAGAATTATTTTTGGATTTTGACTGAATTTTGACATGGAGCAATCTGGGGAGTATAGGGCTAAGAATTTTGGTGTAAGTTATATTTGTGTTGAACAGATGAGCCTAATAGAGATGGTCTAGCTTTCCATTATTTCTAAAATTTAATAGCTCAGTGTGGTTTTAGCACCCAAACTTCAATCCCACTGGGACGTATTCCTGGAGAATTCGGCTCAGGGTGTACTGCTTTGGACCAAAATTGTGATCTCAAGAGGTATATATTTTCCTTCCAGACCCTGTAGTTTAAAGCTGTTTTTCATTTGTTTACTTTAAACATTTGCTTTGCTGCACCAATCATACAATCAGGATTTTAAAAAACATTTTTAGGCTAAAACTCTTACCCTTACCCCACAAGTACGTTATAGCTTATAGTCCCTGTAATAATGGAGTATCCCTAAGGCTCATGACATAGACTGCTTGCATTCCGCCTGTTTTCTTAGATTCATTGAGTTCTCAGATGGCGCATAGCCACTAAAAACGCTTTGAGCCAAAAAGGGACTTGTGTGACCAACTCAATTGTCTTTGAAGGAAATAATTTCATGACGTGACTTGGAAATTAATTATTTTTGTTTGTATGTGTCCATAGAAATACACAATAAGAAAGGTGTTCATGATCAAAACATCTACAGGAGGGTACTAAAAAACAGTAATGCAGTAGACCTGAAGAACACGTTTATTATAACCTTTTTCTCGCTTTCTTTTTCGACTGAGAGGGTTTCCTTCAATCTGGTTTAATCTGTACTTGCTGAAGGCACCCTGAAAGAATCCGATCAGAAAAAAAGGGAATTGCTTGCAATGATTTTACCCACTGAGGGGGGGAGGGGGGGGTGCTCATAAGCACCTTAGGAACCCTCTACATGTTTTACATCCTTACTTGTATTGATGAATCTTATACACCCTGATGACACCTACTGTTTAGAAATGACTCTGCCCTATTAACGGGCAATTCAGTGCTGCTAGAAAGCAATCATTAAGAAATTTGAGTTGCCTCTATCCAGAGGTTTCAATAAGAATTGAAGTAGCCAGCAGGTTTGAAAAGAGTATGTAACCGACTGCATCAACAAGGAGCCGTTGGTCCCCTTTTTACAGGGAGGGAGGGGGACTGGACATGTTCTGCCCCAGAAAATTGTGAAATTTCAAAGCCCTAAAAGGAGATCTTCAGTGTTCTGGGGACTAAATTTGAGGACAAAAAAGGCTGTTTTTCATCGAAAAAATGTACATGTAGCTTTCAGTATTATTATCAGTCACACAATCAATTCCTATAAGCAATGAACCTCTATGACCAAAGTAGCCAACCCGTTTTGACAGCCGTCGGTGCTTATTGAAACCCCTGCCTATCCACAGAACAGTACTGTTGTGCAGTACATTACTTTTGGGAAAACCCAAAGTTTTACTTTTTCTGAATAAGAAAGTAGTATTCTTACACTGGGCTGTTTATAATAAACAAACACTAATGAACTTCAAAGTCAGTTTACTATCATGGTAGGTGTGCTGCCATGTCCCTTTACCTGACTACTTTTGTTGAGAACAAGCTCCTTTAGTGACAACACATCTCTTCCTGACAACTTGATTTCTTCTAGAGTCTGACAGTGCAGCAAAGATGAAAGTGTCTACAAAGGAAAGAACATTTTGATATCATTTGCTTATATAAGTTATAAAAGTGGACTGACAGTTAGGATGCTGTGATAGAAATCCTGATGTAAATTAAAAATAAAGTAGAAATATAAATAAAATAAATAAATAAATAAATAATGATTTGGAGGGTAGCACATCCACAAAGTGGTTCTTCGTCTACCTGATTCCTGGTCGAATTGAAATTTGGAAATGTTGGTTTTTGAGGAGAAGGGAAAACCGGAGTACCCGGAGAAAAAACTCTTGGAGCAAAGGAGAGAACCAACAACAAACTCAACCCACATATGCGTCAACGCCGGGATTTGAACCCGGCCACACTGGTGGGAGGTGAGCGCTCTCACCACTGCGCCATCCCTTGCTCCCCAAAGGAGAGGGTTGGTATTGGGTTGGTATGTAATAACAGCAACATTTTTGTCAGTGAATTCATGACAGCACTGTTAATTCTGGCATTTTGTGATGATCTAAGAATCTCCTTCATTGACCAGGCCATATCATGCACTTACAGGCAGTATAGTCATGGTTTGATCAGTAATACTTATGTCCAGATTCAGCAAGAACTTTGGAACCCCAACATAATGAAGTGCTAAGGAACAGGGAAACTACAGTGAATATTTATTGTAATGGGCATGTTGTACTTAATTTGGGCTGGGCCCCTTTCCTTTTAATATTAAATACATGCAAATTTTTGTCAGCTACATGTACAACTGTATAACAACTGCAGGGAAAGACCATTCAAAATACAGTAGGTGAGAGGGAACAGAAGAAAAATGTTGAACTATTGAAAGCTTCAAGTGTTTGGTTATAATAATATTATAAATTTAGAGAACTGCTTGTCAATGTTATATTCCTTTACCTGTAAGATGTACTGTTTATGGGCAGCTTTGATAGTGGACATGAAGATATATTCTGCATTAGGATAGTAGACTAGGAACACAGTGTTGCTGGCCAGTAAACTGCTGGATGAGCCTCGCTCGTAAACGTGAAGCCAGGTCCACAGACTGTTTTTCCACAAGTGAACAAAGACATGCTTGGAACCAAAATTTAAATACATAGACATGGAATTATTAAACATTATATTGTTTGCAGTACATCTATTAAAAGGATTAAAATTATTGTACAGGATTGTGCAGTCTTGTGATTAGCTAGTTGTGGTGGAGAAAGAAAATTCATAAAAACTGAAAAAGACAGAAAGGGACAGGCATGCACATACATACAATGTTTATCATACCTCTGCAGGCCATTTAGATGTTACCCTACCCTCAAAAAGACCATGGAAAACCTAGAAAACACCAGCTTTGTCCAGAAAATTTAAAGGAGAGCAAATGGATCAGATAAAAAGATGTGGGCAACCGGGGAACAAATTTTTAGTCATGAGGATACCATGACATTTATTTGCTTTATCATAGTGTTTATTTTGTTGGAAAAAGGGTTAAAAAGTGTTGAGAAACAAAGCAATGGATGTACTTTTCTCACTTAAAAGTCATTTCTTTAAGTAACTAGCTCAACTGTGAAATCATTTTCACTGGTCACTAAAGCTTCAAGAGAATCCTGCAACACGATAAATTTTTCAGGGGTTTTTTGTTCTTTAAATGAAGTACGTAGTGCATTGTAGAACACCAGATTTTTTTCATTTCTCTCACACAAAACAACCCTAACAGAATCAAAAGATTCTTGGCTTTGGTGCTTGCATGGGGTTGACAAAATGCTGAAACAAGTAAGACCCATAAAGATACTGTTTTCAGTACTTTTACTAACCACTTTAAGGTAGAGTCCTAAACAGGATTCCAATTGAGATTTAAATGCCAGAGGATCAGATGTATTCAGCACTTTTTCAGGAACTGAAAGTGAATTTATACTGCTGATATTAGTATTACAACCGAACGGAAATAAAGAGAGATGTAAAGAATCATCCATATAAGGGGATGAAGGTAGAACAAGGAGGGTCGTGGGTTCGAATGCCATCTGGGGCTCAGATTGTTTCTGTGTCCTCTCATACTTGATTCTTTACCGTCATCTCCCTTTATTTCCTTTATGAAAGTGAATTTATGAGTTAATTTCCTCCTCAACATCCCAGGAAGGGGAATACTTCCTGTGATGGTTAATGAGGGGTGGCTCCACCAGAAAGGAGTCGGTTTTTCAGGCTTTGGGTATATGCACTGTAAAAGGGTGGGGATTTCTCGAGCTGAAGTTTACGAAAGAGTAAGAAAATTTGCAATTTAGCTATCTAATTAAAAGGGCATTAACTAAAATCTTTCAAGCTGAAGCACCTTATTGTTGTATAAATTATTTAATTTGCTCAAGGCTACATAAAATAATAAGAAGGTCCTTGCTATCAGCTATGTGAAAGGGGCATCATTTTTCAATGGAGGTACACAAAAAATGGTATAAAAAAAGGGTAAGGGGTTGCACCTCGGGGCGGAGCCTTCTGTATAAAATGGTGTTGAGTATGTATACATAGTCCCCAACCTCATCTCAACATACAGTATAGAAGTTAATTGTTAGTTCTAGAAATGACCAATGAAACATCACCAGATAAGGATGACCAGGGATACAGTGAACTATTTGTATGTTATGTTCTGGGGTAGATAATAAATTTATTATTGTCTACATAAGTAGGGGCCGTCTGCTTATCAGGTTGCCAGACGTAGCTCTGCCAGCTGAGAATTGCACTGACACTGAACCCGAAATAACAGCAGAATAAGAGACTACTTAAGTCTATGTTAGGTGCTTGTCAAATGTAGAATTCAATTATCTGTACATGTTCAGTAATCTGTAGCTACCATGAGTCGCGTACTTCTCTGAGAAGGGTATATATATGACTCAAAGGAATGTCTGAAATTCAGGCTACATGTACGACCATTTATGAATGAATTTTTAAAAAGATGTCATTGTCATTCAGTGGTACTATACAGTCTCTATTAAAAAAGCATATTGATCCCATTGTCATTTCTCCACTTACCAAAACCTACAAGCTTGTAAACAGTCCATTTCTTGCAATGTGGATGTGTTTGATGATCTGAAATGTAGTATCAATGTTTTTGGTTTCGTCTCAAGTAATGGAATAACATTTTAATAATATGGATAACATGGATGATATATAATTTATGGGATATAAATTTTACTTTTCTTCTTTAAAAATTCTCAAAGAAACCCAGGAAACGTCTGGCAACTGTATCTGTTCATCAACTATCAAGTGACAAAAAGTACCTTGTAATAAGCATTATTTTATTTTTAAAATACTAGAAGTATCGTAGAGAATAGCAAACATAAGTCAAAGAGACTTGCTTACACAATAAATCCATTAAGGCTACTTGGTCAGTCTTCACTTCGCCATGGAAGCAGCTCTTCACAATTCGATTCACGAAAGATTTTTTCGTTCCCTCTGTGTCTAGCGAATCATCCGTCAAGAAACCTCGTTCAATAAGTCCACGAAGAAGTTCTTCCTTCTTAAATTTGTTGAACAATTTGCACAAATCATGTCGACGTGAATCGTTTGCCATCCTTGATGAATCCAGAGTAGACAAATCAAGCGCCAAAACACAAAGTGGCCAATCAGAGCATTTTCTGCTGATGTGCGAAGTTTATTCTAAGGGAGGGGGCATCCATCAATATGTTGTCATACTCAAACCTCTTGTGAAAAGAAATAGGTGTAAGCTAAAAACAAGTCTGCTCTAGAAGATGATGGAATATTGTCTTTTTTTTAGAGTTGAAAGACGTTATTTTGAGGAATGTTAAGTCAGAGAAACCAATTCCCAGTTTTGTTCAGGTCTACTACTCACTTGGTAAAGTTATGTTGTCTTTTAAAGGAAACCGCTGACAAATAAATGTGCCCAGGGAATTTTCAAGATGGCGACGGTGGCGGGAACTTCGGCTGTTTATCGTGATGTTCTGGGAACTGATTTATCAAAATGTGTTGAGAATTCGAAAGTCTTGGTGGTTGGAGCAGGTGGTATCGGTTGCGAACTTCTGAAAAATTTGGTTTTAACTGGCTTTAAAGATATAGAAGTGGTGAGTATTCGAAAAGGCCGATGTTAATTTTACGTCAGTCGATCAAGGAAGATAAGTTTTGTATAGCGTAATTGGTTGTGCGCTAAAACATGTGCTGTACGTCGCTTGATTGATTCCGGTAGTTATTGTTTTATTTCAACTATGAAAAGAGAATATTTCATCAATCATTGTGGAAATCTGTTAGCTTTTTTAAAGCCACATCAAGTTGTGATTTATCGATATCAACATGCACAATGAGCGGAAATTGTAATTTGAGAATGCCAGAGTAGTATGCAGGGTTTGCACAGTCACTGTGTCGTGGCGGTGAAATCCAAAGCACAGATACCTGGTGAAAGATGCTCAAAACAGGTGTTTTTGTTAATTTGCACATGTAAGGAAGAGGGCATTAATTAATGTATGTGTAACGAATAAACAATTAACTGTAATGATCTTTATTATAGTTCCCCAACTACGATCCCTAACACAAAGAAAACACAATTCGCTTTTTGGGATGAAGAGAAGTTTATTAAGGATACAAACAAAAAGTAAACAACAGTCAAGGATATGCCTAATAAAACTGTCTGCCACCCTATGACATTAAATAAAATCACCCAGGGTGGGTGGGTAGGAAGAAGAAACGAAACAGTATGATACAAAACTCTGGTATACACTCAAAGTAAAAACTGACTTGAAATGAAACATGAAACTCCTATTACCTGATACTGAAGGGTGTGTGTTGCACAATTAATCCCTTTGAACACATGCTTGTCCAAAGGGGTACACCATCATGCACTATTATGCTCGTCTTTTAGTATATTCAAGCGTGTGATCAAACCATTTTTAAGGGTCAGACAGAATGCAACCTAAATACCTTAACACCTCATATCTATATTTTCCTCTAAACACACTTATATACTTAAATAAACGACTTTTTTCTTTATTTCTTAAAATGCCGCCTAGTATTTAAATTGCCCGTAGGGGGAAATCTCTATTCCTCATAAGCTCGGCTTCTTGGAGATTTCCCCGCCACAGTCACTCCTCCCAAGTAATGCACAAATTTTAAATTTAATGTTAGTTAACCTATTTATTATCGTTTTTATTCTGCTTGTAATTCATTGTGTGTGGCAAAATAATAAAATAAAATAAAAATAAAAAATAAAATAAAATAAAATTTTTCATCATTGTCATCCTCCTCCTCCTCCTCATCATCATCAGCAGCAGCTTTTTCATTATTTTTAGTATTTATGGACATTCAGATTGTCTGTAAATACTTGTTGGTCTTAATATGTTAGAGTTTCCTTCGCATTGACTAACCAGTATTCTTAAGTCAATTCCCTTTATAGTGGGGTGTATATATAAATGCAAAATTTGCAATAAATTTACTCTACAGTTATAAGGAAAAAATTGGGTGGACACTGTAGGAACCTTGAGTTAGTGTCCTCATCAGTGAGAGTCCATAATAGCAGGAGTTTATTTCAGTCAAACATCTGTAATTTATTTTTGCCTGGGATTTAGCTGCTGTCTGTATTATTGGGGTGTCTGCAAAGTGAGAGTTGAGGGTATTAGTTTTTTAGTAATAATTTTTTGTATTGTATTTTTTCTCAGATTGACTTGGATACCATCGATGTTAGTAACTTAAATCGCCAGTTCTTGTTTCAAAAAAGACATGTTGGAAAATCCAAAGCACAGGTACGTTTAGTGTATTTAATAATTTTCGTGGAAAGAAACCTACTGGATTTATTTGAGATGTATGTGTAGGAAAGGATTTTGAGTGTTCATGGTGAAGAGTCTTATTGTTTGTCTCATGTTGCAGTGCCGGATCCAGACCTTGCGATAAGGGGGGGGGGGGGGGGTCGCCCCAAAAAATTTTTTGAGCCCTTCAGGCCTCACTTTAGTCTAAAAATAAGAAGGGGGGGAGGGGTGTCCGGCTTCCCCGGGTCCCTCCCCTGGATCCGCCACTGTGTTGTGCCCCCTTGAGATGTAGGTTGTGACATGTCAGCTGCATACTTTTGTTCATTTTGAGGTGATGAAGTTGACTGATTGTGCATTACCTAGTAATAGTTGAACCACTAAGAAAACACATTCTCTATCTTGCCAAAAAAGCTGATTGTCATAATACAATACTGTTGTGTAAACAGTTGGCCTCATCACCTGTAGAAGTCTGGTAGCTCTCTCCTCCGCAGAGGCTCCCTCTGGGTATCCCTATGAAAATAGCAATAATGGGAAAAATAGAAAGCGCTTGGGGGACGATGGGAATGCCCCGGTGCTCTCTTTTTCTATCTCCCCAGCCTCCCCACAACACAAAGAGGCCTCTTCGGAAGAGAGAGGTCTGGTAGTAAGCAGTGAAAAATTTAAGATACATACCTCTAGTAACTGCATTATATTATGTTTTCTTTTTTCTTGATTGAGATGGCTTTACTAACGTTGAAGCCTTTAAGTTGCGTAAAAGATCATTTTTTTTTTAACATCGTAGGTTTCTCGTGAGAGTGCCCTGCGGTTCAATCCTGATGCAAATATCAAAGCCCATCATGATAATATAATGAGGTATGAAACATCTGATGTTAAAAGTCATTGTTAAGTACCCTATCCACCAAGACTATACATGTACATGTAATCTCAGTCTTCAGCAGTGAGTCTCTTGATGTACCTCCTATTCTTCCCACCACACCTCTAGCTGGGTACACATGTTAGGCTTCTCCTTGTTTTCAGCATATTAACAACAATATGTGAAAATAAAATAAATAAACAAATGAATCCAAGCAAATAAGCAAGCAAATTCAAAATTTTCCTCCACAATCTTTGATATCCTGTTCATGTTTAATTGAACAACATTCCCACTAATGTTTATGTGAGATACATATGCCCCATAAATTTGAACGGTTCTTTTTTGATTGGCCTATTTCCATAATGGCACGTCTGTGCACCCAGCGTTGAGGTGCGGAGAATTACAGGCTCACCAGCAAACCAATGTCTGGGGACCAGTGAATGAATTTATTGATATGTAGAATGCAGATGTAGAGTGGACTTGTTTACATATTTATTTTCTATTTTTGTTTTCATAGCTCCGAGTATGGACTGGATTATTTTAAGCAGTTTAATGTGGTCATGAATGCTTTGGACAACAGAGGTGAGGTGTTTTCCTCATTTTGTTCATTGTTAAAAAGGAGAAGAAGAAAAAATGCACTGTAAGGGCCAATCCGCTTGTCCTTGGGACAAGCACTGTATCTCTCAAATTAAGCCTGCGTGGTCCTGTTGCGTCCTTACCTTGTTTATGAATAAATTAATATTAGTAAGAAGATTATTTGCATGGTTCGTTGCCCATTAACAAGTGAGCATAAAAGAGTACTTGTCCGGCAGGAAAATCCAGGGTTCGTACAGAGTCTTGAATTCTTGGAAAAGTCTGTAAAATAGAAATAAAGTCTGGAAATTAGTAAAAAGTCTTGAGTTTTTTTTCAAAGCTACAGCAAGTGCTTTATAAGTTGCATTTTTTTCATTGTGGTAAATTTTTTTCAATCTCCCCCATACATTTGTAGTGCATCGTAAAAGAGCTTTGTTCCTGCACTTTTTAAGGTCTGTATTGATCACCTATTTGATAACCTCGAGTCTGGAGAAAGAAATTATTATTGTTTTGGAAAAAAGTCTGGAAAACGTCTTGAATTGTGGATCCCAAAATCTGTAAGAACCCTTATAATCTACAGTTTATACACTGTACATGTACATGTAGTTGTTACATGTCCTGGATGACCAGACAGGACCTTGTTTGAGCCCTGACTGTAATTATGAATAATGTTTGAAGTACATGTAATCTTAAAGAATAACACGAGTATATTGCTTTTTTATGATATTTTAAAAAAAATAATAGCTGCAAGAAACCATGTGAATAGAATGTGTCTGGCAGCTGATGTGCCACTCGTGGAAAGCGGAACAGCTGGATATCTTGGCCAGGCAACTGTTATTAAAAAGGTATAAAATGGTTATGCCTTATGTTTCCTTACACAGACTCAAAAGTTAGAACAAGTTTAGAAGGCAGAATCAGGAGTATCATAACCAATTCTGCCGAAGAGGTTTTATTGTAAAAGTCACATGACCTGGTTTCATTCACAGACTGAAAAGTAACAAAATATGTGTATATTTAATACCGTAAAATTCCGAAAATAAGCCCCTCCACGTATAAGCCCCTCCAAATATAAGCTCCCCAAACCCGTAACGTGAAAACCCCTCCATTAGATCGCCCCTCCAAATATAAGCCCCCCGGGGGCTTGTAATTGGAATGTTGCCCTCGAATACAATGAAAAACAAAGCAAAAAAGATAATTAAATTTACTTCCAACTATAAGGCTAGTCCAATCGATTTTGAGACGCAAATTTCCCTCCGTGGATAAGCCCCTCCGAATATAAGCCCCTCCAAAAATAAGCCCCTCAAAAAGGGCCTTTGAAAAATATAAGCCCTGGGGTTTATTTTTGGAATTTTACGGTATTTTTTTAAATTGGAGAGACAAGAGCTACTGATTGGTACAATGTACATATACTCAACCAAAATAGTTATCTGGACTTAATTTTCAAAAATCTATGCAAGCAAGTGGAATTTTACAGTGCTGTGGAATGCGTTCACCTTGTTCCACTTTTAGGATGAAAGTTTGAAAATGAAAGTGGGAATGGTCATGATACAGTGTACTTGTATTTCGTTAATTGAAATGGGATAGTCCTGGCAACTTTCCAAGCCAGACCTGTTCCAAAGAAAAACAGTTTTAACCCTCAATTTAGGTGAACCTTGTTTCTGAAACATTTCCAGTTAGAGCAAACCTACCCACACAGTTTTAGATTACAATTTAAAAGTTTTTGTTTACCTCAGGTACATGTATGAACACTTAACAATACAACATTATTCTACAGGGAGTCACGGAGTGTTACGAGTGTCAGCCCAAACCAACACAGAAAACATTTCCCGGCTGTACAATCAGAAATACTCCTTCTGAACCTATTCATTGTATTGTCTGGGCTAAACATCTTTTCAAGTAAGCCAGCTTCAATTTTACATTAATTTGTTATTGATGTAGTACAGTCAAACATTTTGAGCCCAAGAAACTGGACAGTATGTGCCATCTTGTGTGCACTTTAATGGTTTATTTTTTCACTTTCTTGGAAGATCTTGTGTTTTAAGGTTAAAATATCACAAATGTTTGTAATAGTTATTATTAAACTTAATATTTTAACTTTTTATTGGTAACAGAACTTTCTGTTATTCAATTCAGTCTGTAATTGTATGTTAATCACTTTTACGGACAGAATTGGACAGCTCTGCTCAGTCCTATTGCCATTATGGTGGCTATAGGATTTTACTGAAACTTAATTGGCATGACATAACATTAATTGCGGGCAACAAGAGCCCGCAATCCTAATCTCCAGGGCCCAGTTGTTCGAAGGCTGATTAGCGCTTAACCTGGGGTTAAAGTTAACCCTGGTTTCTTTTTCTTGTGCTCAAAAGCATTTTCTCGGAGAATTTTATCTGTTATTTTTAGAGCTTCCAATCGTCAACTTGTAAACAAAAAGAATTAAAACTGAAATGCTTTTTAAACTTTCAAATCTGAATTCAAATCTCGCACTAACCCTGGGTTATCTTAACCCAGCTTTGAACAACTCGGCCCAGGTTGCTATTATGCATGCGTTGCAAGTATGTAATCAGCATTGGTTTGGACTTCCACTAAGAGTGCATGGAATGCACAGAACGCAATTTGATCATGCATGCTGGGACCTTCTATTACTCGTAATCTGATCATGCGTGTGTTGACCATCTGTCACGTGAAACTTACGCAAAGCACAGGGCTGGAGCAAAAGCGTGTTGACCTTCGATCGTTGTCGCCCGCACTCTGTAACCTTTGGTTATTACTAGTAATAATTATGATATTTGCACAGTCAATTGTTTGGTGAGGCAGATGCTGATGAAGAAGTGTCTCCTGACACTGAAGATCCAGAGGCTGTAGGAGAGGCTGGAGAGAGGGCAGTAACTAGTAAAGAGAAGGAAAATGCCACTGGAGGTATAGACAGGGCGTCAACAAGATCATGGGCGGAAGAGATAGGATATGACCCCGTCAGATTGTTTAACAAAGTGAGTAGTAGATTACAGCATGCAAAGAAAGATGTGTCTGATTTAAGCCTGGGTCTAGGGGATTCTGCAATTGGGCTAGTGAATTCTGTTCTCATCTTGCTAGACAGGCAGGTGTAGTTTTCGGAGAATTTATAATTACAAAAGTACATTTTTAAAGCAATTGTAACACTTATACTGTAGGACAAGTTGTTGATGTTCGTAATAAATTCATTTGGACTGAAATGTGTTTTTCAAGCTGATCTGATAAAGTGAAATATTTTATTATTACACTTATTATAGCAGTGAATTAATAAGGCAAGTTGCATGTACTAATTAACTTACGGAGTACTTACATGTAATTAATAAATAATACATGTCATTATTATTTTTTCTTCTATAGTTGTTTAATGAAGACATAAAGTATCTTTTATCCATGGACAAATTATGGAGGAAGAGAAAACCTCCTGTTCCTTTAGACTGGGAAAATATTCAGACAGGTGAGGTCTACTACGTGGCCACTTAACTCTTCAAGCCACGATATTGACATACAAATTCTCCTGACTGATCTCCATACATTTCCTTAAAGAATAAGTTGAGAGAATTTGATATTATAGATCAAAGCATTTTCCCTTAGATGATCATTTTATTCATTCTCATAACCTTCTCTTTTGACTGCTTATTGATAACTGTTAAGAGAAAATTGATGTTGGTCACTCTTGGGCCTTAAAAAGGGTTAAGATGAAGTAACAAAATGTTTCATCTTTGATCATTTCACCTGGCGAGCAGAGCCTTTCTTTCACTTGCTCGATTCGAGTAAGATCTTTGTTGAGCATATGCTGCATGTTGCTAGGATACAGTTTCAAACCCAGGCTTAATGGCCATGTGCTTGGTACAGCGGGCTCAGTTATGACTGTCAGTTTGTCAGTAAAAGTATTCTTGCATTTAGAGAACTGGTGTGAAGATGGAGAAGAATATGACTAGTTCAGAAGTTCGGACTTAAGCAACTTACTCAAGAACACAGAAGGAGGCTTTGCTCACGGGGTGTGACCATTATACAGTTTGCTTCAGCTTTAAAAGTGAGCTGTAGCCATGAAAACACTTGTTTTAGGACAAAGTTTACTATTTGCTTTAAAATGGAGTTGGTGATGGTAAAGGTATGAACACTCTGAACTAACTGATATCTTAGAAGATTAAACCTGGAATTGTTTCATGAATAATGATTATTTTGTTCTGCAGAATGCAATAACGAGGAAAAAGACTCTGACAATGGGCTTCAAGACCAAAGAGTTTGGAGTCCCGAGGAGTGTGCTAGCATATTTAGACAGAGGTTGGTATTGTTTTTATACCACTTAAGTTCCAGTTTTGTTTTGAGCACACTTACAATACAATATTGTTATTTTAGTTGCACTGTTTGTTATAGAATAATGAAATTTTTGGTTTTGTTTTAGTGTGGATACTTTAAAACAACAGTTACTTACAAGAGGAGAAGACCTTGTGTGGGATAAGGTCAGTGTTTAGTGAACTAAGTTAGTTGCATGATGATTGATGATTTTTTATTGCAAAGTCAGGTCACAGAATATCATCGATTAGGTGCAGGTACACCCAGGTTAATAATCGTTACAAGGAGGGCTGAGATGCTTCCAGTACACGACTAAATGTTTTATAACAATGTCTTCAATCTAAAAAATGTTCTATAATGTTACAAGAGTATTAATTTTAGCTGCTAGTTTACAGATACTCCACTCAAATTATAAACAATGTTTAGATAAGGTTTTTTTGACTGTAGAGAGATCTAGTCACGTTTACAGCAAACAGCAAAATTCAAATTCAAGTTAATGATTTCTCAAAATGGAATATTAACAGATAAAAACTGTGCAAACTATTTTGATGTATAAAATTGGTGTGAAACTACAATGTTTTTATAGATATCTTGCACAGTAAATGACAGGTGAAGGAAAAAGTTGATCACAAATGGTGCAAATCGGCATTTGGTTAATTTGCTGTTTACCATAATAGTGATTTAATACATCTCTCTAATAACTCACCAAAATGAACAGAATTGTGTCTGGGGGTTACATGTATGTCAGACTTTCACAGTCTTCCAAGTTCACTTTTCTGTATGTACTAGACTCTTTTTTTCACTAGTGAGAAGAGATTGGTGTCTTTTAACCATTGTTTTTGTTTTTATGCATAGGATGACCCAGCATCAATGGACTTTGTCACAAGTGCAGCAAATATCCGGGCACACATTTTTAGCATTCCTATCAGGAGTCGCTTTGATGTCAAAGGTTTGGAAAGAAAAATCCATATTATTCTTCAGTTGACTAAGAACTAACAATATCTTTCAAAAAAACCTTTCATTATTATTTTCAAAAAATTATTGTTTTTGTCTATGCAAACAAGAACATTAAAATTTTTTTCATAATGTTATTACGACATGTATATGTTACAGGACGCTGGTCAAAATCATATTCAGGTTAAAATTGTTTAATCTAGGTTGATTCTCAACTTCCTTTGTCTGCTGCCCTAATTCATGAGAATATCAAAATTAAATGATGTTATCCTTCTCCAGTTAAAATTGCAGTGTGAAATTTTTCATCACAGAATAAACATTTGAAAAAATACATGGACAGCTGTTGTCCCTGTCTGTGGATGCATTTATTTATTTATGAGTGTGGATAACTCATGTAGGAGTGACTTTGATCTCTGTGTGTCTGACCTCTTCCCCTTTATGATTTGGGACTTGAGCAAGTAAACAGCTGGCCTCGGTTGGTCAAAGGCTGGTAGTGCTATCCACTGCATAAATCTCTAATTATTTGTTTGCCAATACTGTCTTATCTGCTGGATGGTGATTTATTCAGTGGATAGCGCTATCCAATGTTTGAACAACCGTGGCCAGTATGTATGTTTTTGTAGTTTTGACATTCCATAATTTTTATGATTTTCTTACTTTGTATATCTGAGTGTATTTGGCACATGGACTGATATATTTCTTGTTTTTTCTTTAGCCATGGCAGGGAATATTATACCAGCAATTGCCACAACAAATGCCATTATTTCAGGTGTGATTGTGATGCAGGCTCTAAACATTCTAAGTGGAAAGCTGGACAAATGTAAAACAGTAAGTGTTGAAATCAAATTAGCCCACTCTAATAGACTCATTTTTAGTACTTTTAAGGACTTAAAGTAAAATTAAGCTGAAATTTTCTGGCTCCAGAAAATTCCCAGGAAAAGAAGTAAAGCAATAATAATTAAAAAAAATGAAGGAAAAAATAACAGCCACCTTTTTTAGAGAAAGAAAGCTGACTTCTTGTTTACTGCAACTAATCCAGCCTGTATTATGCTATTGCCAACTAACTCATTTTGTTTTACACTATTGGCTATGGAATTTGATGCAATCATTCCAGCTGGTAAAGGGAGTTTCCAACTTACAAATCATACTTTTTGCCAATGTGCCCAAAAATATTAGTTTACAAAAACTGCAATCTTCACTCAACGTATTATTATCTTGAGATTTTCCTCTAGTTCTTGAATGAGTGTCCACATACCCCTTATACTACACTGTATACTAAACTGTCAAGTGGATTTGAAAGCAGTATTATGTTTTCTGTGCTATCTATAGAAGCAAACACACATTTACTAAAAATAAAACAATGTGAAAAATCTTGATTTTCCAGTAAACTGTCCATTGTTATCCACTGTTGTTGCAGATTTATCTTAATCGTCAGCCTAACCCAAGAAAGAAGCTGCTTGTTCCTTGTTGTTTGGTTCCTCCAAATCCCAAGTGTTATGTTTGTGCTGCAAAACCAGAGGTGAGGATGTTAAAAAGGATGTAACAGTTTAATCATGGTTTGCACGGGTCAGGAGATGTTCAGGGAAAAGTCAGGGAACTTCAAGTGCTCTGAATCAGGGAAAATTTCATCTTTGAAAGAAGTCAGAGAAAAGGGAAGTTTTAAGACTACATATGTATTCTTTTCCCTCTACTTAAGATTGTTGTTTTCTAACATTTTAAAGTCTTTTGTACATTTTACGGACATGAATCATGTTGTATTGGAAGGTTATTGTTCATTAGATTGAATGAAAAGTTATGTTAAGGAGTTATGTAAAGGGAAATTTTACATTTGACAGGAAAAAGTTAGGGAATTTCAAAATCCTCTGGCTGTAGCAACCATGTTAATCTCAGAAAATTACAAACACTGGAGGTAGCCCCGAAAAGTGTCAGCTTTTGAATGAATGGCTAAACTTGGACATGTTGTCCTTGGATTCAGTTAGCGTCAGAACCACATTTTATGAGGAGATTAAGATGCCTAATTTACTTCAGACACTGCTCTTCAAACTTTGAGAATTGATTAAGGCATTTTTTTTCTTTTCAGGTGAATGTTTTCTTAAACACTAAAACCCTTACAATCAAAACTTTAGAAGAGAAGGTGAGTTTATCTTGTAGTGTGCTAAATGTATAATTTATGCAGGGCCATGTTTTATTTCAAAATGGAGAATAGAATTTATAAAATAATGATTTTTTTAAAAATAACTATGACATCAGCTTTGTGGAGTATCATCTTTTTCTCCATAGGTTTCTACTTTAGGTAGCACTTCTCAAAAAAAATAAATGGGCATATTCTAAGTGTTTTGTAATTTGAACTTTTGCACATTGTAGTTGGCAGTCTTGTTTAAATTATGTCTAAATGTACTGGAAAAGAGTTTTGAAGACTGCTGTTTCTTATAGACATTTATGACACTTTCAGTATCATTTTTTTGTTATGATTAATATACTCACTATCTGTCTTCTCATTGGCTCAGAGCCTACAGTTCAACCTAAAGATTAGTTACTGTAGATATGGCTATCTGCCAGCAGATAACTGTCCTAATTGTTAGGGTGTACCTGTCAGTCTTGACTTACAACACTGACCTCAAGCTTGATTACTCCTGATATCACAAAACCCTCCTCCAACATTTACATTGTTTGATAACTGATTTTACATCAGTAATAAATTATTTCTTGGCTGTGTTGTTTCTATAGATACTTAAGGAAAGGTTTGGTATGGTGGCACCTGATGTTGAAATAGATGATGGCAAAGGTTGGTACACTCACTCTTGTTGTAGGTTTGTAGGTGTACCATAAGCACTTTATGACTGGACACAGGAAAATAGTGAGTTTTATTTCTCCCAAGACCCTCATTGTTTAGACTGTGAGCAGACTCTCTTTTTCATCAGATTTAGTGAGGGGAGTGCACGTGCATGCAAGAATTGAGCAGTAAAGCCGCGAGACGCGAAAAATGAGGCGGCCAGTCTTGCGCCTTCAGTCATGGGTGTGGTCGTTTGCATGTCTCGTGCATTTTGCTTGATGGACTAAGAAAAAAGAGAGACTGCTTGTAGTCTACTCATTGTTCCCCAAAGTTAAGTGAGGCCAACAGGAACATGGTGGTCATTATTATCAGTCCGACAACTTCATTTGAGGCAAACAGAAGAGGAGGCAGTCTCTCTCTTGTTCCCCTTTTGATTTGTCCGCTCTCTCCAGTCCTGCTAAGCCTTGACTGGACTGACTGAAAAGGGAATTCCTGCAGAGAGTATGACGCTGAGAGATCTTCCTATATGCATGAATGTCTGGCATTGTTGTCCTTGCCAATTATTTTGCAATGGCTTATTGTGTTTGTGGACCAAGAGTGGATCACTAGTCTGTGAGCTTCCTGCGGTAGTTACTGGCCATGTATTGACTAAACCAAGCTGTTTCTGTCCTTAGGCAGTATACTGATATCTAGTGAAGAGGGGGAAACAGAAGGTAGCTGTACCGTACATTATTATGATTAATGTCATTAAGAAAATTCTCAAATCTGATTGGTTTTCAACAGCCCATATTTATTGCTCAATTTGGCTAATGCAGCACCAGAACTGTCCTATTTGACCTGCTCAATTAAAAGCTGCTTGTTATCGGACAGGTCAAATCAGACAGTTGAACAGCTAATGAAAATCGAGCATCAAGTAATTCTAGCCAGTGAGGTTTAACAAATAATTAGTCCATGCTAGCAAACCAGAACCAAGAAACAAAACTTCAGTAAGTTAGTTTTCCAGCTTCAGTTCGATGCAGTAGTAAGTCGTAAGCCCTGTTTTTGATCTGGAAGCTGTAAGTTGATGCACAGTGTAATAGGAACTTTGCACTTTAATATAATATTCGAATCCTAAAATTCTCGCGTTTTGTTATTGACACAATTAATTGGTAATAGGATTTTGTGTTTTACAATTCAGGGCAATGGGGTTTATAATTTCAAACCATCCATGTGCTACGCACTTGACCAATTCTGAATTACTCGCCCGATGACTTCCTGAATTGTATTTTACGCAGTCCTGTAGTCATTACATATTGTCCACATTCATCAGTGATCAATTGATCCAACTGGAATGTTAGTTACTTATTCCTCCATCCCATTCTCAAACGCATCCTCTGTCTGGTTGACTGAAGCTTTGAAATTGTTTGTAAACTGTTTTAAATGCCGGTGAACAGAGAAGGGTATCTAGTCTTGAAATGGTACTGCTTTTTGTCATTCATATTACATGTACATGTATTTCTTGATTAAGTAATGATCTAGGTAAGACGGGAAGCAATTTCTTTTATTATGGTGTAACACGCTTTCCTCACAGAGGAATGTTTCATTTTCACTTATAGAATGCATAAACCTGCAAAAAGGCAGTTTGTGTTAACGGATTCAACCAATCACAAGAGTTGCCACAAATAGCCAAGAAAAGTTTACAGTTTTACATGTTCCTCACATATGGTTTCTGTGTTACCTACGAGAGTTTGTTATGAGAAAGCCTTTTAGAAAACAAAGGATTTACAAACATGCTGCTTTGCGAAGATTTCGTAAAATTTGCTGTTTTTAGAAATATAGTAGAGGCAGTAGTAAAGTTAGCGCCTTTCTGCATTCCCACGTGTTCATTGTGTTTGGTTCTTTCCGTCTTATCTGGACCGTTACTTAATTGAAAAAGAAAAATTGAAAGGAGTTTGTTGCAATTTGATTATTCTACATATCCTTCCCTTATTATGTCAAATCTTCTCTCTCAATTTCGTCAGATTTCCACCCCCCTGGCAGGCCAAAGTTAACTGCAAGTTTCAGTTTGATTGACTAATTGCTTAAGTTTGAATTGCTTCAGCGAGATTTTTACTTCCTTATTTGCAGAAAACTTACCGAAGACGCTAAGCGAATTCATTATGGGAAACAGCGCAAGGCTGAAAGCTGACGATTTCCTTCAAAACTACCAACTCGTTCTTAACGTTAAACACAAGTAGGTTGACAACAAAGCAGGATTTTGTTTTTAGCAGTATTAACTCTTGTTAGCTGGATGAAGGCTCAGTTGCCGACATGAATAGCCCGGAACGTAAGAACCCTTAACTGTAAGAACCCCTGAAGGTAAGAAACCCTAATTGAAAAACCGCTGAATATAAAAACCCCTGAATGCAAGAGCCTTGGATGTAAGACCCCGGATGTAAGAACCCGTGGATCTGAGACTCCTGAACTTCAGACCTCTGGATGTAAGACCCCTGGTTGTAAGACCCCTAAACATAAGACTTCTAGACGTAAGACCCTGAATGTAAAACTCCCGGATGTAAGACTCCTGAATGTAAGACCCCTGGATGTAACACCCGTTTATGTCAGACCTCTGGATGTAAGATTCCTTGATGTAAGACTCCTGAATGTAAGACCCTGCATATAAAACCCCTAGATGTAAGACCCCGGAATGTAAGACCGCTAAATGTCGGACCCCTGATCATAAGATTCCTCTGTAAATACGTGTATTTCCTTTGATATTCATACCTTCTTTTAACGTCTTGGGCGATTATTTTTTTGGTTTCTGGCAATTTGATGGCAGTTCTCACTGCTGAATTTCGATAAATTTTGTGACACGGCACTTTATGTGAAAGTACGCTTTTAACAAAGGCGCCTGTTATATTGCAGAGAGAATTTAGAAAACGATACAGAATTTGAAGTGGAAGGAGATATACCCGCCCCTGGACCACAGACCCCTGAACCCGGCCCATCAACGCGGGCGGATGAAAAAGCTGAAAGCGGTGAGCTCTGTTTTTTTTTTTTTGATCTGGTTCAGTTGCATTGTCGGAATAATAAAAACGATGTGACTTGTGTGTTACCGCCGTTCGGAAGAAAAGCATCGCCTCGCATGTGTGTTTCTTTATATTTTGACACATTTCTTGTGCGCTTTCTGTAATTGATCCACGGGTACCCCAAGGTCGAGCTTGAGAATCGCTGTTGCATAACTGATCTTAAGTTATAAGAGTATTTATGGGATCGAAAACTAGTAGTCAATGTAAGTAATCAAATTGCAACTGAATACCTTATCTCATCCATGCGTTTTATTTACTGCGTGTTCTTGGCATTTTCAGCCGTTTTAGACGAATTCCAACGACTTTTTAGTGGTGTCCTTCGTTATTTAGACCCTTTATGATTTCTGATCAATTTTACAACATTAGCTCTACTGAGAATAAAGATGATATGAACAGGTACCCATAGCACATTTTTGAGAAGCCTGCGGTTTTGTGCGCAAACGTGCGGCGAAGCCGCGAGGACCATGAGTCGCTCGTTCTGGCACTTCGCGCACATTTTCGCAGCTTTTATTTTTCCCTCTGGCCAAACAGCTACGCATTCTAGCTCGTGAGCTACGTTTACCTGTTATTTAACGCGAGAAAATCAACCCACTTGATAGCTTTGCCACAAATTTAGGCTTTTGAGCAAAACTGAGGTGTAGATAATCGATCGGAAGGCTAAAACAGAGGGAGTCAGCACTCGAACGAGTTTACTCTGTCTCGGAGCCTGGTAACCCTGTGCGCAATTTCGCTCCTGACTTTTGCGCAGTCATTGATGCCTTAAAAATGTATCTGTAAGCTCGGTTATCTATTTGGTTTAGCGGTTACATGTGAGCTTGCCCGGGGGTTAATTGGCGAGAGAGGAAATTCTTCCGTTTAAATTAAACATCCTTATTCAATCGAGTCGTGTTTAACCCCAAGAACCTGATGGCCGGGATTGATATGATAAAATTCCTATCTTGGAATGGTTGTGATTGACGGATGTCCGAAAGGCCATGTCACACTATACGGGACTGCTCTTGTACCGGCACCAAAACCACACCGATTAAGGCCTCTTTTCACACATAAGAACCGTGATTTCCACACGATTTCTATAAAGGAGCGAAACTGCTCCGCGCCGACCTCGCAAGTGGGACGTCACATATCGGATAGGTTCGGTGACACTCTTTGGTGCAGCGTGGTATTCGGACAATAGCCGAAGTGAATAAGTAGGAGCGAGAAATGGAATCCACTGAGAAGGAAGTAAATATTCAGGAGTGAAGACTAGGATTTAGTTCACCAAACCCTCTCGTACAATCCCTCCGGCACAATGTTCGATGTGTCTGAACAATTTGCTCTAGTTCTGTATTTTTGCTGTTCACCCTATACTGGATACTTTTTCGTGTCGGTACGAAAAGCTTATTCACGTTCAGGGTTTGCGCCGGTTGACTTAAATTTCATAAATCCAATAGGTGAAAATGACGAAGTTATGGTGGTGGATGAACCCGTTCCATCCCGCAAGAGGAAAGCAGATGAAACGGAACAATCAGAACCGGCCGAAGAACAACAAGATTTAAAAAGCGTAAAACGAGCGAAGGTATCAAATGCTGCTGAAGATGGTGGCGAAGACATCATTGTTCTCTGAACGAGGGTTTCGCGTAGTTACCTCATATAACTGCGTGTGAAGAACTGCTTAGAGCAGCTACGGAATGCAGGGCCAAATTGTAAGTACTTAAACGGAACTGGCTCGGTGGCTCGCTAGGCGTGAGAAAGAAAAGAGAAACGAGAAATATAAATATTTGACTTTATAAAGTGTTAGCAATTAGGATCATAAGTATAAATTTTAAAGAACAAGCGAAAGTATATTTTTTAGTAGACAGCGAGCAGTCTCTCTTTCTTCAGATTTAGTAAGGGAAGCGAGCGTCGATCGGCAAAGCCGCGAGACGCAAGAAAAGCGCGTGGTCATTTTCGAGTCTCGCACGTTTCGCTTGAAGGACTGAGAAAAAAGGGAGACCGCTCGTAGTCTAATATTTTAGTAGCTCGACGGCTCGGTGGTTCTTCAGTTGGGAGTGCCGAGCTACCGAGCCACTTGAATGATAAGGTCTTTTTGGCTCTGACGAACACCGAGCCACTCGAAAAGTTGCCTTGTATTTTGTAGTTGCGGTAACTGATTATAGCCTTGTAGGGAGTGATAAACGCAGGGACTCCTCTTGAAAACATTGCCTTTTCATAGAAACAAATTTATAAGGAAGGAAGAAGACTAATACAGTAAGAGTTTGGTTATGCAGTTAGTGATATTGTTCGAACACAGGTGGCCCAAGCGTAATATGGGCCTATGGTGGCGTAATATGAGAGTTGTACGGGAAAAATAGAGTTTGAAAGTGCGATAAAAGTTATCAATAAAGTGTGAATATTGTTACCTGGAGTCGTTGTCTTTGTTTTTACGAAGTTTCAGCGCGATTTGAGTACTGACAGGTCAGATGATGTAAAAGTACTCAAATCGCGCTGAAACTTCGTAAAAACAAAGACAACGAATAGTACGTTTTCTCAAATGAATTTTCCCTAAAACCCATTACTACCAAACATACCATTGATGAATAGCCTGATCTGGCCGGATAGTTGTGATTAATCGTGGGATTCTCTTTACAACTTGCCTGGTCTGGACGGCCAGTTCTAACAAATGAAAAGCTCCCTTAGTTTTGATTATAATCAGGATTCTGGATTGTCGTCAACAGTTTACTGTAGATGTGTCGTCTTGGTTGGGTAATGGCAGAAGTGACTGATGGTTTGTCTGAAATAGCGGTTGTTATTAATGTTTTGTCCTGCTTTATCCTCCCCCCCTCCTCTTGCGTTGGACGAGAGCACCGAGAAAAACGCCTTTAGGGTGGTGTTAGGATGTTATGGTGAAGAGACGGTCGGCTCATCAGTTTATATTAGTATCGTAAAAGGGTTGCCAGCATTTCTGTTTCACCATAATATATAAAATATAAGCGAGTCCACAGCGAAAAACCAATGAGTGGTGCCGGATCTCCCAGTTGTATACCTGGATCAGTACAATAATAACTTGTAGAAAAATATGAAACGGCAAACTGATCCTCACGACAAAGCGATGAAGAAGCAAACAAAAGAATGAAACAAAAAATATATATTTAAACAAATTTGTCCAATATTAGCAGTCAGGATGTCTATTTACTCCCAGAGGTATAAACAAACGTGATGAAGCGCGCTGATAGACGATACTACCTACTCTCCTAGATCAATAACAATCCATTGTTTTTATTGTCATATCTTCAAACTCTTACTTGTAACGAGCTTTTATTTTTATCTTCATTTTTCTTTTAGCCCCTGAAGAAGGTTTGTTTTCAGACCGAATATTGGGCAAATTTGTTAAAAAATATATATTTTTGTTTGATTCTTTTTTTTACTTCTTCATCGCCTTGCCGTAGGGATCAGTTTGCTGTTTCATATTTTTCTGTTTCACGAGGTGGGCGTGTCTTTTATGCCACCCCACCTTGCAAGCTAACTTTTTCTTCTTGAAATTGCTAGGAACTGTTTTCTATTTTCTCAACCGTTCTCTCAGACATAAATTGGTCCATCCGTAACTTTGCATCCGCTAGCCTGCGACCTCCGCCTCTCGTAATAATTAGAAAGGAACTGAGTTCTTCTGAGCGAAAAGAGGTGAATGTGTAGACGCAAAAGTAACTCGTACGCAGAGCATGTGTTATTTTGTCCCAGAAAGACGATCTAGAAAGTCCTAAGGACTAGTCCTAGGACTAGACGGTAGTGAGCAAAAGTGGACTAAGTACCAGTTTTTGTGGAAACTGGGGCAGAAAGAATTTTAGGTCACTGATCGAAAGACTTCAGGAACAAAATCAAGCAGGACTGATGAATCAACGACTTTAATCTACACTTGTCCAGAAAACTATAAGCTATTTCCAATCAATAATCTCTAGCGTTTTCAAATAGGCATGTAAGGCGTGCATACAGGCATTATAACATCTGTTACAGTAGCGATATTTTTCCGAGTCTCTCTTGAAACACTGCCTCACATTGTAAGATATGTTTTACCCTAAGGTTAGGATGTTATAAAGTTTCAGAGATCTGCACTACATCGTTAAATAAGCCAATCCCAACTTGCGTCACTTTTAACCGGCAATATGTGTATAATAGACCAACGTGGTATCTTCCATACTTAACGGGTCTTGAATTCAAGGCGTTGACTACATATACAAAATAATATTTTAAACCTTATAATTATTCGACTAGAACTGAGTTGGTTAGTTCACTTCCGAAGATACAAATGCAGTAGTGTGAATTGCTATACAGTGTTATTTTTTCATGTTCGGAGATTTTACCTCTTAGATAGTAATATCTTAGTAATTACAATTTGTAAATGAAAGTGTTCATGTTTCGTTCTGTTAGTTTTCTTTGAAGCAGCGACTCGCCATTATGGTGAGTCCTTCTAGAAAATAAAATACTTGAAAGTTTGTAGCAAAAGTTGTGGTTATTGCAGGGGTTTGTCTTCTTGCAAATACATCTCAGATCGAAAAAGAGTAAAGAGTTGTATCAGACGTTTTATTTCAAAATAAACATAATTTGAATCTTTGACCTCGTTTACACGCGTGTGGACAAATTTTTGAACGGACAAAAACTTTTAAAGATCCGCCTTCTGTTTACACGGGACCCACGGAAATGTGCTAGTTTTTGAACGATACAGTGTGCAACTTTAGCTAGTATTTTACCTGATTAGAGATCGGTGAAATTTTTGACCGGTACGGTTCCACCGACGCGGAATCGTGTAAACAAACGAACCGTGCACGTTTTTGCACCGTTTGCGCGGTAAAAGCCTCGTGCTTAGTTTACTTGCCTATGATGAGTCGGACTCGTGTAAACTGACGGCTCAGCTTTCTTTAACAGAATTTGCATGGTTTCGTGTAAACTGGTTGCACGGGTTAAAAACAGGGTCTTTGATGGAAACATTAATATTCTCTCAAAGTAAAAACTTACTGACCCCGAAAACCTTTCTGGAGTTTCGATTCTCAAAGTGCTGATTATTTTTCCTTCGGTAGATTTGGTTTAAAGCCACTGTTGCACCTAAAGCGGTGAGACTTCGTCAAACAAGAACTTTAGGCCCGGTTCAGACGCCGAACTTTTCATGAGCCGAACCTAATACATTAAATTAAGTACATGAAAAGTTCGGCGTCTCAATCAATTATTAGGAACGCCTGTTTCAATTTGGAACGGCTCAGCCGTTCTTCCCGCCTAGCCGGGCCGGGAATTTCTACCATGGATCGACTTTGGAACGGCTTTGATTCAGACGCCCTACTTTTTATGTACCAAACCTAATGCTTAAATTATAACGTATTTTGCAAGCATTTGACCCCGAAATGAGCGTTTTTCTCCTTTTGCATTTAGTTCGGCTGGAATTAAGATCTGCGTCTGAATCAATCCAGGCGGTCGAAATAATTTGAGTCGGCCTTAATTCGAATTAGGTTCGGCTCATGAAAAGTTCGGCGTCTGAACCGGACCTTAGTGCCCGCTTGACCCTTTTGCGATCTTTGATGGTAACGTTCGCAAATAAGATGGCTTAATGGCTCGTATAGTAAGTTTTCCCGCGTTTCAAATAATTCGATCTGAGAGATGTGGTATAGGTGCCTAAATTTTCTCGCGTTTTTCTTCCCTACCCTCCAAAGTTGCGGCAAGTTAAGAAACATCAGTCCACGTAGAAAATTGTAGCTTAACAACGAGGAGCTTGCGATCTTTTATTCGGCCTTTGCGGCTGTTCGAGAAAATGGCGGTAAAATTTGAAAAACATTTGGATAAAACAATAACCAGAAATTTTGGCCCAAAAAATTCATTGCTAGATTGATACGTTTTACAGGGTAGCTTTTATTGATTTAGCAGAGATTGCTGTTTGCTGTTCTTAAGTATTTTATCTATGGTTGAGTTGCACTGAAGTTCGTCTATGTTGCCGACGGAACTCTCGTTGTAAGCACTCTACTTCTCAATGTTTCGCTTTCGCCCAAATCAGGTCCGTAATTCACCTGACTCAAAGTTTGGACTTAGTCTACAAACATAGCTATTACAATTTACTGGATAGTAGAGGGATAAGAGAGCGGCGCTCTGTTTTACGGAAGGAGCTGTTAGAAAGCCACTCATTCAGTTTAAGATTTCAGCATGCCATAAAAAAATATCGTAAGTTATTATAAACTTAAGGATGATAGCCTTTCGGTTTCTATAATCACATTTCTAGTGTGCACGTCTATCAGGCCTTACTTGAGTAGCCTGCCTGGACGCAAGAGCGGAATGCGCGCGAGGAATCCTTCCTCGCGGGTACATACCGTTTTAATGTTTTGGGGTCGGTTATCATGTTTATATTAAAAGAAGTTAAACTTAGGTGGCTATTGAAATTGTTCACGATAAATGGTGTTTGGATGAAAGCATGGTTGGGCAAACTGAAAATCGTTTAGAACGCGATTTTGTTGAACACGGGCTCAAGTCTGTTTAAATAATTGGCCCTTAGTGTTCTGAACGCTATTTAAAAGTTTCTTCGAAAACTTTGAGTCGACAGATGTCAGTATCCTTGTTTGTGATGTGACTAGAGCCGTTCTGTGTTCTAAATGGCTCCAAAAACTGTAAGTTGAGCTTTTCAATGTAATCCGCTTAAGCCAGAGACCCGCTTATTCTCAACATTTTTCCACTTAATAGTATTTTCTGCCTTATCTGGGTTTCTAATCGAAGACAGCCAAATTCCGTCAAACTTTCTCTGTCAGTTCGCTTTACTGATCTATGCAAGTTCGCTGCGGCAGTATAAAACAGGAAACATTAGTATAATCAAATCGGACTCAATTCGCCAATTCGTGCATTAGGTTTAGATAGATTATCATCCAACAAAAATCCGTTTGAAGTCGCGATTGCCAAACAGAGCAACTTAATCAATGCACGGATTGAGAACGATCGAGTTCGATTAACGTCGATTAAAATCTGTTTATCATGTTCAATTTAAAGGAGTTGTGTCACCGTTGTCTGGTTCACTTACACGCCCTTATTTGCTACTGAACTTGAGGAATTACCTATATGAATGGTAAAGTTACACCTTTGTGTTAAACAAATATGTCTACCAAGCATTATATCAAACGTTATACAAACAACAAAAGTTTGAACTTTGAAAAACTGTGAGGCAAACAAGTTTTTAAAAACACAACTGAAATCCGTTTCAATCTTCTTCAAGTTTGTCCATCCATGCCGCCTTTTGTATTTGCTATCTTATTGATACCTTCTTTTCATGTTTTGAGCAGTTCTTTTTATGTCTCACTCAGTTTGCCTAACATTAAATTTATTGAATCGCTGATTTTCAGAAGTTACTAGAAAACAAACAGCAATTTCATGCAATTTGTATCGTTGCGTCCTGGCAATCCGGAGTAGGGGAGAAGCATTTCAGTGAGACACTTTTAAACCAAAACAGAATATCGAAAACTGCCAACTCTAGTCCAAACGGAGACAGTTGCAAGTCTTGGGAGTAAAGTTATCACATTTTCAATTTTTTTTTATAAAAGGGACTTAGCAAAGTCGTCTTCAAAAGAAATCAATTCTGCTCTCGTAATTTGCTTTAAAAAACTTTTCGAATTCTCTCAAAAATCCTAGAAATGAGGAAGCTTCTAATTCTATTTTCATTCAAGCCAAGAGCCATTATGGCTCTTTCTTCAAGCTTAACACCTGAACATGTAACCATTTTACCTGAACGTATATTAAGTTATATTTTTCCTTTCATTTGAGTCTGCTTTTCCTTTAACAAAGATGTAGCTGACTAGAATCTGTTTCAAAGTATCATCTTGGGGCCAGGAAAATGATTCTTTTGGTATATCTTATCATGACTTTAGGAGAGAACTTAAAATAAATCATGATAAAGCAAAATGCAAGCGGGATAAAACAAAATAAGATACACTAGAAAGGGAAGCCGCTTGTGCGCGGTTTCTTTTGCGGACAAAGGAAACATTGGAACCGCTGTATACAGTTAGTATGTACTTGGCCGCTACTTGAAAGAGTTATTTAAAATTCCCGCCTTTGACTATTGGCAGCAGTACAATGGAGTTCAGACCATGGAACAATACAAACGGGAACTGCAATTGTTTTCGTTGCCCTTGAAGCGCGTGTAGAACCGGCTGTCTGGCTTATTATCACAGTCACTGTGCTGGATAAAATTTTCCCTTTAAAAAAGAAAATAGTAATACGAGTTGATCAAAAATAATAGTAAATTCTACCAGTTTTTAGGACTAAACTGACTCGAAAAATTATAGGACACAACACTGAATTTACAGCAATAATTAGGTTAAAATCTCTGACTGACTTTCATTGCGCACTGCGGTAAGTGTAAAATTGGATCTGAGTGGGCCTGATTTTGTAGGTCACGGAAAAAAGGCTTATAAAGGATTAACGTAGAGTTAAAAGAACTTGCAGTTGCAATAACATTTGTGTCAATCGGAGTCCGGCGCGTTCTCTTGAAACAGGAAAAAAGTCAGTTCTAACAGTAAGCGAATTAAGCTCAAGGACTGGTAATCTTCAGAAAAAATACAACATTTTATAAATATATAAACACGTGGCAGTAAATAATCCGGCAATATTTGATTTTTGGTCGAATTTTTAGATCGTGCACGTGGGAAGGTGGGGCTCATATTAAGTATCTAATAGCCCAGGACAACTTCAAAATCGTTCGCTCTTCGAGCGAGCAAATACGCCGACAATGAAATCAATGATTTTGCTTTTGTTCAAGGTAAAGTAAGCGCATATTCTTTTTGCGGAACGGATTCGATTATCGGCAGGCTTCTAACCATTGTTCCGGTACGCGCCATTTTGCCGAGCGGGAACTGACCGCCAATTAACGAATTCAATAGAAGAAACCTTCTGATTGGGTTTCGGTGTCGGCAAGGATAAATCGAACGTTTTCATTGGCTAATGAATGTACGCAGTCATTCTTTTCACATGAAGCGCCTATGGATATATAAGAGGAAAATGGCTGCCGTAGATCTTTATCGAATTATTTCGAACTTCACAAACTTACGTTAGACCTTTGCCTCGAGATTCTGTAGTTTTGTCAGTTTGTAGCGCGATTATATTATCTGGTTAAATTGTCATGGCGAAAAGAAATTGTTCGAGAACGAAAAATCTGGCTTCGAGCATCATCGGATCCCAAATCTCTGGGAGATGCCTCAGAACCAACATGGTAGGTGTTGCTTCGTAAGCGTTTTGGGTAATACTGATGATTTTAAGTTGTAGCGTTGAAACGTTCGTAATACCTGTGCTTCTGGTTTTTCGTTTTAGCTTCCTGACGAGTTTGTCCAATCAGTCGATCGCCGTCTGGACTTCAAAGAAATACCATCGCTTCTCGCCAAACTAGAACGAAACAGCAGCCCGGAGAGATTCAACCTTGCAAAGTGCTCGCGATATTTAAAGGTTAACTTTTAGTTTATTACCAGATACTATTGATCCAAGTGCCATCCGACCAGTACCGACCAGTCTACCATGTAAAATTCGTAAATAGGTTGTTTGTTTCATGCAAGGGCAAACTCAATTTCGCAGAAAACTCGGGAGTAATTTCTAACTGTTTTAAAACTTAAGAATTAAGAATGGCCATATTTATTCAGTATGAAAAGCATTGCATTTTCGACGATTTGGGTTTTATAGATCGCTAAAAATGTTTATGTTTTCATCGCAGGATCTTTCAAGTTTGTTCTCCAACAACGTGCATCTGTTATTCCCGGACAACGAGTTTCCACAAATTGCTAAGGAGAGGCTTCGACTCGGTCAAGTGATAAATTTATTCGGTGGAGTTGAGGTGAGTTGGACTTTTGCGTGAATTTATTCTGATCACCCCCAAAACACATGTTTTTGGTAGACAACATGGTGGACCCGTGTAGCGATTCTTTATAAGCCCGTGTAATTATTATTCACGTTTTAGTGTCAATTTCACACGTCGTGTTTCCGAACGATTTCAGCACCATTCAAATTTATTGATAATGTCAGCTCATGGGTGCAAAATACGCTTTGATTTTTTGATGAAAATACTTAGTATTCCAATCAAGTCATTTTTCTAATGTCACTAGTGGTCCGTTCCGTTAAATTTTACTCCGCTCTCCTCGTCTGTCATTTACGAAACTGACACGTTATGTACATCTGAGTTAAATTTCGCTTTCGTGTTTGCAAGGTATGGCGAATGGGTACTTTTATTTACCGTCAAGCATGATTACTATTGATCTTCAAGACATTAGTTATCTTTATTTGTTGTACCTTAAAATCGCGCTTTCTCGTTTACTCCTGATCATATTTCTGGAGATGCCAAAACGACTTCATCTAACTTCCGGTTAGTCTTTTGGTGAATTTGATTGACATTTTCTAGCTTGGGCGGTAAGAGCACCAGTAACATGCTTTTTTTTTTCCAGATCGTGTTACAAATTCTTTTTTATCCCACCACTTATGGTTTCAAGTGTTGCAAAATAAGACCAACAAGTAAGTGAATATTCTTATTTTTAGTGGTAGTATTTTCAGGTAACCTTGATTAATGAGCTAGTTTCCTGGTATTTGTCATTTGAGTATGTAAAGCCAGCAGGGGTGGGTGGAAGGGGGGTGAGGCATGGCATGTTGTGGGGATCTGACATTTTGCAAACATGTTCTGTCAAATTCCCTGCCCAAGGGCAAATCATTCAATATACCTTTTACCAATATGGGTTGTCTTTGACTTAAGTCTTACCTGTGTTCTGGTTTCTAGTAAAAGCAATAACTGACATCTTTTATTGAAATGAAACAACAGTATCAAAACATTTTAGTCCCGTACAGCATTGTAGTCATTTTTGAACTTAAGTATTAACCTTATACTGAGCTCAATCCACATTATAGAATATTCACTAATTGCCCTGTCCCATGGATAAGGTATAAGAATGTGAGGTCAGATTCTCTTGTGAATGACACCAAATAAAATTTATTTTTAAAAGTCTTGGTTTCTAACTGGGGCACTTACTTGAAATAACTTGCTCATTAGTGCACAAAAAGCAAAAATATCTTGACGTCATACCCTCGTGCAAACAACTCTCTCGGCCAATCAGTGCGTGCATACTATCTTAGTTGTTTTATAAATCTCAATATATTGTTATTGTGTTTTATTTGGATAATGAATGATTTGGATGAAATTCTCCATAGCACCTTGCATTCGTTATGTTTCTATTTTACGACTCAAACTTATGTTTGCTGATATTTATAAGGCAAAGTATTGAATAGTTTAGAATTTAGTATAGGGAAGTTCAAAGATCTTCCTTATGACATTATGTTATTGTACTTTGCAGGAATGCAGCAAGATCATTTGTGGACACTGTGTCTTGACTTCATTCACAGTCTTTGTGTTATGGTAAGTGCTTTTTTGATACGTATTTTTTCAATTTTTGTGGCTCTCATGTACTTAACTTTTGGCTTGAAGCTGATTGACATTTCAGTTTGGTTTTTAAAAAGAAAGAAATGTTATGTCTTCAGTAATGCTCCTAGTTTTAACATCTTTTAAGTCTTAAATTAAAGATATACCAAGATTTTTACAAGGAATTTAAGGATACTATTGTAAGGTTCTTCCTCTGTTCAACTGTATTTTGTCATGTGGGTAATTGCAAAGCCTGTAGTAAAACTGAAACAAGATTTTGAATGCTAGTGCATGTTCTCATGATTTAGTAATTACTGGAGCAATTAATGTGTAGGTTGGTTAAAATGTTATTTTGGGGGCAGGATCAAATAGTTTTTAGTTTTTAAGACGATCTTTTTATTATTTTTCTGTTTTTCATCTGTTAGGTTGATGGAGTGGCTCTTAATTTGGCCAAGAGAAATGACTTGATAGGACATTTATTCACCCTTCTAGAGCAAAAAAAGACATTTAGGTAAGTAAAAATCCTTGACTTTGCTGTGATCGTGCAAGTTGCCATTTTTAGCTTAATTGTTTGAGCATTCTAAATCATTCATATTTATTTTATTTTCATTATTAGTTTTGCTCTTGTGGTGTTGGAGGATCTCTTTAGCTCAAGGAAAGAACTCATTGATCTCGAAAAAATTGGTAAGCTTTTACAAACACTATAAATGCCAATAGCTAAAAAGTAACATTAAGAACAAGAAGGTCAGTGACAAACTAACAAACAACAATGAAAGATCCTTTACAGTAATGCTGTTTTGATAAGTCAATATTTTATTCAATGGTGAAAGTTGATTGGTTACCTTAAGGTACCATTACTATGAAGTAATATACAGTTATGTCTTTTTCTGATCAGTACATATTTCATGTTTCTTTTTCCTTGCAGTAAATATGAGGAAATTGATGAGCATCCTTGATCAGCAGCAACTAGCAAATCTCTGCCGAGTGCTGTCGTTTTCTCTCTCAGACTTGGAATCTGTTGAAGAAAGGAGTACTTGTGAGTTTAATTACTGTATTAATTTTTTTATATAATTATATTTTTTAATAAATTAGACATAGAGAAAAATTAAAAAATATCTTTGTAAACTATTCAGAAGAGTGAGCGATTGGTAATTAGATTCAGAATTGGAATCTGTGGAAGGAAGGAGCACTTGACAGTTTTATTCATGTTTAAAAAACTGTTTAAGCTTTCAATATTATATATATTTTTGCGAAAACTTTGTTAAAGAAAATTCCAAAAATAATTTTGTAAGTTTTTTGAAAGAGTGAGCTAATTATGTGATTGATTTTCATGTCGTGGGATCAGTTATTACTTTATTGAAAATTGATTGTAACAAAATAATTATAAATTTTTAGTGCTTGCTCAAGATGAAGCTGACAAAAAGGGATTGTCGCAGAAGGAAGTGGCAGACAATAATCAAGGTAAACATGAGATAGATGTTTTATCCATGACTTAGGACCTTGCTAAATGATCAAACAATTTGCCTAACATCTTGTCAGAAAGATGAAAATTAATATTTAATTTACAACACAGTTGCTGTATCTCTATGGATTAAGGATATCAGTGTTCTCCAAAATTTTTTACAAGTGGCCTATTTTAAGTACCAGTCAAATGGGCCATAAAACACTCTGTTTTAACAATTGGCCTTATGTTTTTGATGATAGTGGGTGTTGATTTTTTCCCTTTTTTCAACAGCTACACTCATTGGTTTGAAAGAGTTTCTACCAAGAATTGTTAGACTGGCCTGTCAGCCACTTGGTGAGTTAATAAGCATTGGTGAGATCACATTTTAACCCTTTAACTAATTAAGACCCAGTATCCAAATACAAATTCTCTAGAATGATCTCCATACCAATTTTCAAAGAATTCTTTGAGAAAATTAGACAAAAGTCAAAGAATCATTTTATTAATACTCATAGTTAAACTTTTCTCTTGATGATGTATTGATATTTCCTGGACAAAATTGAGGTTGGGAACTCTTAAGGCTTAAAAGGGTAAAGGGTTTTTTAAGATGCTGGGGCGGGAATATTACAAATTGGGACAGAAAACTACATGACTCATACGTATGGCAAAAAGGAATGTTTCAACAAGTTTCAAGGGGAAAGTTAACTGTTTTTGGAATAATTTTTGGGGGTGGAATTAGTTTTTGTATTTGCTTGCGTTAAATCAATTAATTTTTTTTTTCCAGTAGAAAGAAGTTCTTCTCCTGGTAGTTTGCTACTTGGACATGCCCAAGGTGGATTTCTTGATATGGTTGATTTCCACACCTTCTTACAGGATGTGCTCGAGACAGGAGGAATTGATATGGGTATGTACCTGTTTGATTTCAGTTTAAGGTTCTGAAAATGGGTGTAGTTAGCAACGTTCAAGGATGTAGCCTAGAAAAAGCTTAGCAGGCTTTTTTATTAGTCAAGCTGGGTTTTTATTCAGTTGCACCTTCAAGACTTTGATCATTGGGAAGTTCCGGAATACGGACGCCTCCCTTAAAAACACATAGAGTTTCCTCTGTCTGTGGTAGTCACCTTGTTGTCAAGGCTTTCTATAAAGAGGATATCTTGAATTGGGGTCCCTGTTGTTCTTTAGTCATTTTCTTTCAATGTCTCCAACCCCACAGAAAACTACTTTGTCTAGTTGACTATTATTAAAAGTAATATAAAACATATTGCCAATATTTTCTTTTTTCAGATCCTGAAGAGCGTGAAGCAGTGCCAATGTTGCAGTCAAGATTTAATCGCATACACGAGGTTTGTGGAAATTGTTTTTTTAATGGGTACTCTGTATATTATATGTATAAAAGTATTGTAATGAAAGATATGGCTTTAGATCATTAATTTTTTTCTTCCTTTTTCAGCTTATGCACAAAGTGGAGGTGTTTTATGTTCTCTGTTTGTTCTTGACGGGAAAGCACAAGGTTATGGTAAGTTGACAAAATCATCATGACAACATTTCTTTCTTATTAGTATACCAAATATGAATGGATGAAAAGCTTTGAATGAAAGTTAATATGTTTGAATAGTTTTGGAACGTTTTTCCTTACAAGTGGTTTGTAACTCTTTCTTCCCTCGTATCTTTTATTTTGTAGGTCCAGAAAAAGCTCTCAGACTTAAAGTTGATTCCTGGAATGTGCATTTTGTTTGACAAAATGTCATGGCTTAAAGATACTGAAAGATTGTAAGTATAATATTCACTAATTTCTCCTTGTTACAGAAAGTTCTGTGAATGTGGTAGTGGTGAAATACATGTAGCCTAGGTTATTAATTGAATCTTTTTTTTCTTTTTACAGCAGCCCAGACATGATGGACTTAGGAGAAATGGGTGATCACGAGTGCACACCCCAAACTGCATTGAAGATTCAGTTTCTACGTCTTGTTCACAGCTTCTGTGATCGGCATGAGTAAGTTTTCATATACTGTTTGCTTTTGAAAATTCAACTGTATGACTGTGCCACATGGAGTAGGGAATATTGTTGTTGTTTAATATTATAATAATGGAACTACTTTATTACTACAGTTCTGATAGGAATTTTCTCTTATTTTTAGGAATAAGCATCTTCTACTAACTCCCAAAGAAGTTGATGAACTTCAGGAGCTGTATGGTGAGAAGAATTGTTTGTTTAATAAGCCACCAATTTTAACAAGTGCATAAAATGGCAATTAGTTCTGCATTAATATTGTGTCCTTAAACTTTCATTTGGTACACTTGCAGGGTTCTTAATGGACCACTGTATTCTTTTGTTTA
This sequence comes from Porites lobata, assembly GCA_942486035.1. Classification (NCBI taxonomy): domain Eukaryota; kingdom Metazoa; phylum Cnidaria; class Anthozoa; order Scleractinia; family Poritidae; genus Porites; species Porites lobata. The sequence continues at coordinate 30,255 of CALNXK010000460.1, read as the reverse complement.
CATATTCTGCAATGTGCCTCATATGTTTTTTTTTTCTTTTTCTACAGTTCAAAATGACCTTGAGCTACCTGAAAGTTTGCCCAACACTAACAGGTTTGTTCTTTTTCTGTTCTTTGAATCACCATTCATCTATTTTCATAATTAAAACTGATTGTTGCCAACCAAGTGATTTGTAAAGGTCAAAATATTATGTCATGTTTTCATCCTCACTTTAATTTATTTGTCTTTCAGGAAGCTTTGTTGTACTGGAGAAAAGGGACTACTGACAAAAATTTTGGAAACATTGATTGAATGCCCTGCGACTGCTCCTTTAAGGTAATTTAATTTTGTTTAGTTTATCATTTCGGCTGCAGGTTGAATTTTAAGTAATGGGAAACCAATGTTTATGGTGAACAAAAGTAGTTTTTCCGGCCAGGTACAACTCCAAGTTTGATCTTGTGGAAAGAAAAAATAGAACTGGACCAAACAATCTTTTAAAATGTTATTTCTAGGTTCAAACTGATTATTTCGTTTTCATTTTATGTTCATCAGGTTTTGGCTTTCAAGGGCTATTGAAGGATTTCTTCGAGGCAGAGCGTCAGTTGGAGACCAGCTATTCCTGATCAAGAGAAGCCTGCTTGAGGTATATGCCAGTTTATGGGTTTTAAATACTTACTTCATACCCTTTAATAATTCAGCCAATGTCCAGGTTGTTAGTTATGAAACAAGTGATGACACTTGAATGAATAATTTGTTTAATGAGGCACTGTATTAAATGTCTATTTTTTTTGTATTGTCTTATAGCACCTTGTTGACCACATCACAAGTGATGAACTTAAGCCAAAGGAGATTCTTCAAAGTAGTTTTGACTTGCTTGGTGAACTGATGAAGTTCAATCCATTTGCTTTCAAGAGATTTGACCAAGTCATCAGCGACAAACAGGTAAGCGGCTGACCTTAGATACACACCATACAAATAATGCAATGGTTATGAGATTTTTTAGCTTATTTGGACTTGACAGTGCATAACATTTTGAGCTACAGTCTGTAACTGGCTAAGAGAATCAAAGCAGTAATTTCTTCAGTTACCATGGCTGCAGCCACCATTGCTATATTCATCTTAGGTTCTTTCTCTGGCTTTCATAAACAGTCTACTTGAGATGAGCAAGTGTCTCACCAAGTCCCAATTTTATCATCATCATCATCAAGTTACTCACTGAAGATGTATAACCATTAACGTTTCTGTTTTTTATGGTGATTAATTTTCTGTTCTCGTTCTTTTACAGTTTGAGAAATTTGTGTCCATCCTGACATCAAATGTAGTGGATTCTAACATGTTGATTCGCTGTCTGGTGTTATCTCAGGAACACTTTATGTCTGACCGATTTTTCTCAGGTAAGATCAATACTTTTCCAGACATGAGAGATCGTTGTTTGAAAGGACCAACAAGAAGTGCAGAAGTAGTAGAAGTGCATTAATCTTATTGATTTCTAATGACAACTGTCAACTTGTATTTGAATAAGTTTTGTTTGGGCCAAAGTAATATATGTTCTTCTTTTTAACAGCTTTCACTGGAACTTGCAAGCTTGGCTCTCTAATTAACAACTGGGAACAGATGATTTTCTTGCTTTACAAACTGATCAACTCCATTACTGTTGGAACTCTTACTCAGGTGAGTTCATTTTATTAAACTTTTGTGTCACACGTGACAGAGAGAAATTTAAATGGCCTTGCAGTCTATTTTAAATCCTTAAATGGTGTTGAAAAAAACATAAGGTGGCACAGAAAAGACCAAGAAATCCATAAGTCCCAATGGTGACCAACATCAATTTTCTCCTAACAATATCCATAAAAGGTCAAGAGAAAAGGTTATGAGAACTAATAAAATTATCACCAAAGAGAAAATGCTTTGATCTACTATCAAATTCTCTCAATTAATTCTTAAAGGAAATGTATGGATATCAGGTTGGAGAATTTGTATGTGGACATTGGGGCTTAAAGGGTTAACCAGAAGGGTGTACCTATTTTGTGAAGAGCACACCCATTATGGAATCATTCATATTGCCAGACGAAAGAAATTTTAAAAAAATTCAACTAGAGGTTTTCGACTCTATTCTGATATTTTTTAACATTCTTTTTTTTCGTAGGAAAATGTGAGCTGTCTGAACACCACTCTTGTTTTTCTGATGTTTGGTCACAGACATGGACGTCTCCCAGCTTATCTCACGGTGAGATATTTATCGTATTTGGTTGCAACTGTTGAATCATTTGGTTGTCATTTTTACCTGTGTTATTCGAGAGCCAAAAAATAAAACAATACAAAGAAATTACCAACTTTATTTCACAGAAGTAGTGGCTCATAGATTTTGCATATAATTTCCCTTGCTGTCACTCTTACTCAAACTTAAGTGTAACATGAAAAAAAACATATTTTTTTATAATATATGAGTATCCCATTAATTTTCTTATGTCTTTTTTTCTTTTTTATCTTTTGTTATTTTACAAGTTTGTTGTAAGTTTTCAGTTTGTTATTTTGTAGGCTTTTGTCAGGGAAGAGAACATTCAGAATAATCCAGGCTTCATCTTGACAAATTTGAGGTGAGCTGAAATAATTGCTGTCTACAATAACTATTCATTACCTAATCCTTGCCCCCTGTTCAAATCTCATGAATTAATTTATTATCAATACCCCATCAATCCCCTTCATAGGACTAATTTTATTAATAGAAGCAATTGCATTTATTAATACAGACAAAACAATTTTTTGTAGTTGTAGAGTCAAATGCTCAGTGTTGCTTAATTTAAAATAGAATGTTTTTGTTTCTCTTTGCAATTTAGACTTTTATTAATAGAAGCAATTGCATTGATTAGAATTTTTTGTAGTTGTAGAGTCGAATGCCCAGTGTTGCTTTTAATATAAAATAGAATGTTTTTGTTTCTCTTTGCAATTTAGACTTTTGTTAATAGAAGCAATTGCATTGATTAATACAGACAAAACAATAAGAATTTTTTTGTAGTTGTAGAGTCGAATGCCCAGTGTTGCTTAATTTAAAATAAAATGCTATTGTTTCTCATTGCAATTTAGACTTCTGTTAGAGTTCTGGAAGACTCATTATTTGAGAAGAGGAAAGGATTGCTCTGCTCTTGAACAGGTATGGAAAGTTAAAACCGTTTAGTTTACTGTATCTTATCGGTATTGCATTTAGAAGAGCATAAATGTAAGCAAACTTGAGATGCAAGTTCTCCCCCTTTACCTCAATATTATATAAAAATTGATCCACCCAATTTTTGTGACCATAAATGCAAAAAAGGGGCTTTTCTTTCAACAGAATTAAACTTTTTAGAGACAAAACTTGTAGGAATGTGTAGTTGGTGTAGAAAGGTGGATTCCAGTGTAAATTGCTCATAATAGTCAAAAACAGATTTAACCACAATTATTGCAATAAATAATAAGTTCTCCTTCTAAAAATGTTAATGTATTTATTTTTCCTCTTCTTCAGAGTTCCTGCATCAGCTTTGACAACTGGAAACAAGTTGTTGACATTCTTTTGTCAGATTCTACATCAAACACTTCAGTTCTTCATTATCTGCCATCATCTTGCGCAAGAGACAATTAAACAGACAGCTGTCAATCAACAGACTAGATATCCAATATGCAGAGAAGTGTCAAGCTGGTCTTGATCAAATTCAATATATCAAGTGATTACTGAGTTTAACCAAACATGTAGAACACATGGTAACATATCTGAACAGTATTGGTCAATACGGACTACTGGGGTGCTTGCATTGTAAACACCTTGCAAAAACACATAAATTTATAAATCCTACTGATAAAATATTATACATTGTTCCAATAGTTAAGCATAATATAATACAACAGTTACAACCCTATATTAAATTATTGTGGGTATTAGGAAAAACAGGATAGTCTTTTCAATAATTAGAAGGAAAGAAAATACAGTTTTTAAAGAGAATTTAGTCTTCAATGTTTTATGAAAATTTCTCAGGGTGTTTGTGAAAAAAAAAAGGATTGAAGTCAGAAGACGGTTTAGTTTAGTGTACAGTAATAATATTTTTAAGGTCTTTTCATCACGTGTAGTGTGATTTTGTTTTTAGGGACAGTTATGCAATTTACCAGCTCTGCTTTTAATGAATTTTAGGTCTAAGAATAAGCATACCCATAAGGCTATTCATTCGGTGATTGTATAGTGTTATCAGCATTTTTTATATGTTTTCGTGTGCTAGGTATAAGTGTCAGGCATATTAGGGTATTGTGCTGTTCCAGAAAATATCCATCCCTCGCCCCCACCCCTTTGGTAATTCCAGTTTGGCTTCAGACTTTCCTTAAAAAAAAAACGGTCTCTAAGACCCCCTCCCCTTTTGACCGTCCATGAGGTGGGTACAGATATTTTGTGGAACAACATTGTAACTTACGGTATTGATCATCTTGGTAGTCCACAGAACGTCCATTCGTTTCGCTATGTGTGGATGCTTACTCGCTATTAGTTGTTTCGCCACAACTTTAGGCCTGTATATTACAGTGTTCGTGTAGAGAGGAATTGAAGCTAAAATGTTGTTGTGTATGTTTAACTTCAAAATTATGTAGCGAAATGACTGTAGCGAAACGACTGGACCATGTGCAAAAGCGGCTACAAGTTAGGAGACAATTGTTAAGTATTTATTGCCCATATAAACTGCAATGTATTATAGCGATAATCTTAGACTTGTAAAATATTAAATTATTTTTTAAAATTATTTTTTGTATGGACATGTATATTATGCACGCGCCATTTTAATAAATAGATAATTCATGACGTATCTGGTTGAGATCTTCTTCTTGTTGTTTCATTAGAATGCGATTAATTTTGGATCATTTTTAAAGTGTTTGACTGCCAAAACGGCAAAGATAAAAAAAATTGCAAAAATTACCCCTTATAACTGACTGTCATTTGACAGGAATAGGCAAAACACGATTTCTTTATTATTGTCCCACTTTCTGTTTAGGGTACTTAAGAGATATCTCAGAACAACATATCTGCTGAAGATGGGTTGCACTGCCCTTTGTAGATCAGACATTTTGATTAAGAACAAAATATGGATGAGCAACAAGACCATTTTTGTACATTTAGTTGGATACATATTTGTAAAATAAGCCGATGTCATTTTGGCTCATGATTGTAAAGGGGTAGTTCCAGTAAACTTTCAGTCTTATTGCACTCAATCAAAAATATGACAATCAGGGGGGATAAACATCGTGAACTTCCGCATTTTTATATAAACTTGAAGTTTCGTATGTTAGTCAACATACATTTTCAAAAGTGACCGAAAGTGACCGTCACAGTTTATGACGAGACTATACAAAATTGACAAGGAGTTTGGAAATGAGGAAATGAATTCAGAATTCTTAACAGTAAAATTATATAAGGCGGTAACAGCTAATAAAGCATCAGCTTTTCACCGCTGATGTTATTGTACTTGATTTAGAACCTCCCTCTCCTGATAATCTTTGAACAGTCCCTTGTCGTCCTTCAAACAACTCGTCTTAGAGAAGGTACATGATCTGCTTGCCTGCGTCGCAGACGCTTTAAACCTTCTGTATATAGACGGACCATATTAATGGTTTAGACGAGTGCGTGGGCCGGCTGCAACGCAGGCTAATGATCTGCAAACAAACTTGGTTTTAAGGGTTGTCTTGTTTTAGTTTGGTGCTCTTTCCTTCCATTTTCCCTGTTCAATGTTACAAATTTTGATCACTTCAGCATTCAAGTGAGAAATTCTGAAAACAAAATAAGCCTCCCCCTTTTGCACTTTCGTCCCGTAAGAATTTTAAACAATTATTGGGCGAGGTCTTTTGCGATATCCGGAAGAATGAAGGTCGGGGTAAGTGTTATCAGCCGAGACGAAGGTTGAGGCTGATAACACTTACTGAGGGGGGGGTACTTTAGGAATTTCTGGGTGGCGATGTGCCTCTGGGACCCTGGAACCCTTAACCTATACCAGAGCTAGTTCAGCTGAATTTTGCTACCCTATACTAGAGTAAACTCCCCAAATCCCCCCTATCCTAGAGTAGCTGTTTCCCTAGTTTAGATAAAATCTTCAACCAACTGATCAGTTTCCTGAAAAATGAAACCCTGTTCTAGACCCAAACGCTCTGATTTATATACCCTATCCTAGAGTAAACTGCTTGAATACCATACCCTTCACAGCGGTACATACCTATATAGCCCATATATGGCAGTACCCCCCCCACCGGGGCCGAGAGCTTTATTATTTCGGATCAGTCACAAAAACCGAATCTAATAATTGTTTAATTATACATTGTTTTAAAGAAAATAACGACAAACACAGCATCGCACGGAGCACAGTTTGACATTGCTGTTAAAAATCATGCTTGCGTAAGCAACCTACAGATTAGCCAGTTATCCGCTATAACTTATCTGTAGGTTGTGTAACTGCCTCCTTTGGCCAATGAGAAGACAGATACTGTGAGCACAATGTATAATAACGCTCTCACAGGTTGTCTTCACACCTGCACCAAACAGAAAATGCTGTCACTAGAGCAGTCCGTTTTTTAATTATATTGAAGTACAGGTTTCAAGCTAGAGTCGTGTTTTTTTTTTCCATCTCGACAAACGAACCGCCAGCTACGCAGTGCGCAGGTTAAATTTCAGTCACTTGTTACGGTTATATAAGGATATACGGCCGAGAAGTTTTTAAAATTCGTCGTCGTTAAAAATTTTGTGTTCTTCATCGGTTAAAAAGATTCTGAATTATGGTTCATTTAAAGAACCTGCCGAGACGACAAAGTGACCTTATTGCTAAACCAGAAAATAGTGGAAAATGTTTTTAAAAAGTCGTTAAAAAGCGGAAGTACACATTTTAATTCAGCTTAATTCAAAGAAGACAAAGTTACAACTCAAGACTGTAGATGGATTCATTTACAGCTTCCACGCATAACTGATCACCCATTTGCTCGCTGGTATTTTTTACTGTTGTGGATCTTAAAAACAATGCGGTACCTCATACTAACACTACTAACAATACGCGAACTACATTCTACATTGATTAGAAAGATCCCTAAAAGATAATTTAACTTTACCCGTGAGGAAAATTTTCCTTCCTCAGTCTTATGAAATTATGTTTTTCGGTGATTTTCCAGACCTTTTCACAAGTGTAAAACAAAACTAAGACCTGTAATCCTATTAAAATCTCCCAAATTTTCATGTAAATAAAAAAAAAACAAAGTTTCGTAGAGTACAAGCCAATCGGAAGCGCATTTCTAATAACGAGGTTGCTCAGCGCGCCACTTTCAAATTCCAAATTCTGTGGCGAAGGAAGACGTGAGGGTGCATTTTGCTTCTAGGAACAATTTTGGGGAAACAAGAAGATTGAGACTCACAAACACCTTATCTTGCCACTTTGTAAACTTTACTACGAAGTGAAGGAAGAATCGTTGGACGTGACATAAACAAAATAAATGGTAGATAGAGGTTGCTAGCTATTGAAGTAAGCTTAAGTTCAGTTTAGGCTAGTTGCAATTCGTATTCTGACTGAAAGTGTTTGGAAAAATGGGTTTGTTTGTGGTTTAAATTTCATGTCTTAATGTTGACAGTGATAATTACTGCGAGTTAAATTTTTTGTCATTACTGAAGTTACTAGTGGAAGTAACAAATCACGCTATCAAAATCAAGATGCACACGCTGAATATAATCATGCACGTGGATGGCAACTCAAACTTTGAAAGGTACAGCCATGCCACCTTCTCTTCTTCGAATTAGGTTTATGTGTTTAGTTTAATTTAGTTGTTATTATTTTTTTTGAAATGTGGTAGAAAACTATTCTTATTACAGTGAATTTTGAAAAATTAGACTTTGCTTTAAAATACTAATACGTTAAAAATTTCGTCGATTGAGTAAAAATCTTAAGTTTAGCTCTTTCCTTCAGGATTACCTTTTTTCAATGCAGCAGGCTTTACCATGCAAGTTTACATTTGTACAGGTTTGTATGCGTGTGCTGACTGTAAGAGAGGAAAAGTCGTTCCGTCACGTTGCCATGGTAGCAAAATTTCTGGATGACAACAAATCAAAACGCCACTCCAAAAGTGGATTCGCACTGTTTCAAACTTCATCTATCTTATTTAACTTCATTTAATTTGTCAAATGTTGGCGAAACTGAACAAAAAATGTACAAAAAAGCGTGATGCACGTGCAAAGTTGTTCTTTTACAAAACTAAACCTATTGCTTTTTTTGCTGTTGCGAAAACTCCCTTTGGTTGTGCTCCAGAAATTTTGTTACCATAGTTACAATCATCGATCTCCCAGTAACTCGTAGACTAGTACACTGGATTAGAAAGAATAGGCAAGAACGGATGTTTGTCTCGGCATTTAGGACTGAGCCTTGGGAACTTCTTCAATGAAGATCCGGGACACAGATTGCCAGCCCGTGTAGGCGTCACCAGGTGATCCACTTCGACAATTACCAACCCAGAATCCCACGCGCACCGTTCCTTTGTGAATTTTGTTACAGTGCCCCTCAATATGGCGGACGCGGTGGGTGTTTTGAGTATTGCCTTGCCACATGGACACAATGCCGTCAATGGGTAGAGGAGCTGAACATTCTGCGCCATTGAAAGTGAAGTACCAGCGTTTGCAACAGGATGTACACTTGTAGTTTCTAAGGGCACCAGTCCAGGCCACATGAAGAGCGGTGTCAGAAAAGTGCTTGGTGAAGACACAGTCCTAAATTTGTGGAAAATAAACGTAGAAAAGCAAATCATTTGGTTATGATAGCCAAAAAAAAGAAGAAGACTATTCAGCCACTTAGCATTAAACAAAAAGTTTTACCTTTATTAAACCATTGTCTTTGTCATCGTTTAAATCTTTCCATGCGCACTCTTTCCAGTTCTTAAAAGGCATTAGACCTGGGTTCCCAGGATGTCCACTTTGTCCACGCTCTCCTTTAGGGACTGGTGGGCCCCGTACACCAGGTTCTCCTTTAGCACCATCTTTCCCATTTACACCAGCAGGTCCCTGGGGCCCAGTCTTTCCCGGGCTTCCCGGGTCACCTTTCGCTCCTTCTCGGCCATCACGTCCGTCACGGCCTGGTAACCCGTGCATGCCTGGAATACCACCAAACCAGAATGGAGGAGACGCCTAGAATAAGAAAACGAAGTCTTAGACATTGTTTATGTCTGCAGTTATCTTATAAATTATTCAGTGATGTAGTATACCCCTAAATAAGTAAATATCTGACGAATCTGAACCTCCGATAACGATAAAGTAGCTAAAAGATACATATGCTTGTCGTTAATTTCTTGCATTAAATCCGTTTAACATGTTTGCATTTCCCCTTTCCTTTTGCATTTGTTTTTCCTGTTTCCCAACTCTACAATCTATTTGGCTCTTTATAAGTTTTATTGAGAAAATGTACGCATAATTTTAAAATCAGACCTTTTTACATCTTTTGAGCTTAATAGATATACTGAGTAGTAATGGGGGACACTACGGGCTCGACCAATCAGAAAGCCGCATATAGGTCACGTGGTACAAATGGACCAATCAGCGTGCAGCAAGAGGTCATGTGACCTGTCAATCATCATTAGTGATTTAATGGTCCCTTTAAACACGCTAATGAGCTGTCAATCACTCATTAGTGAATGAGTGACGTCATAGGGGGGATGACGTGTTGTAAAAGGGTGTCACGTTATAGTGTGGCCCCTGTAACCCTAACCCTAGAGCCCTGTGACCCTCACTCTAACCCTAAGGGCTCTTATATTTGAAGACGAAGGTGAAGTCTCGTCCATGTGGGAACCCTAAGAGAGAATTCGCGAGGGCGCATGCGCATTCAAGAAAGTGGTGTTTTTGGGGGGTCAACGGCGTTCCCCTGGGTCCTGACCCTAACCCTAGGGTGGGGCAAGGTCGAGGTCCCCCCGGACAGTCACGTGGGTATTCCCTAGGGAATTCAAAAAAAAGGAAAAAAAAATAAACGCATGTTTTTGCACAGTGTTCAAACTCGGGTTTATTGTACAAGGCATGAACCCTAACGTTACAAGCGGGAACGTGTGCCCGACCTTAGTGGTGTGGGGCGTCCCTATCATTTGTTTTCAACTTTGGCACGTGTCTGGAACAAAAGGCAAGTCCTCCTCATAGTCTTCTAAGGGAGAGTCTATGTCCGAGAACAGCACCGACAACACCATGTCGTCCACGATGTCCTGACTGGGCCGATAGCCGTAGGGGTACGTCATGCCGGTCGTGGCCTCCAGCACCCGTTTGTCTTGGACCATGCAGTAGGTCTTGAGTTGCCGCACGGAATGGAGCGTCTTGTCGGGGACGTTCCGTACGATGTGATGGGGGTTGTCGACGGACAGCGTTCTGGGACGATCCAGAGATTCGTCGATGTCTTTCTGTACCAGGTTTCGGACGCTCTCGAAGTTCAGGACGGCTTGTCCCCGGGCGTCCAGGGTGAAGCCGCGCACCTTGCAACATTCTTGTCCCGAACGGGTACGGTAGGCGTAATTTTTGGGGCCGCCGGCCACGAATTCGTCGATGACGTCGCCTTTCAGTTCGTCCTTGAATTGGCCCAGGAACCGTCCTCGCGGCAGGTGGGTCTCGCCTTGGGTGGCCAGGTACACCACGGAATCCGTGTCCATGTACAGCACGCGGGTGTGCAGGGGCAGCAGCCCGTCGTGATACAGTTTGACGCGCGCGTGGGCCGTGGTGAAGGCGGCCACGAAGATGTTGGTGTTGGTCCCCAGTTCGCCCACGTCTTCCTTGAACGAATGGTACACGTCGATCATCTGTTCGCCGGCCGGCAGGATGCGATGGATGTCGCGTTCGCCGTCCAGAAAGAGGTCGAAGAAGCTCTCGGGGTCCTTGCAGGTGGTCACTTGGGTCTTGTTGGTGCGTTGACCGAATTTGCCCCAGAAACTGTTGGCCATCAATTTGCCCAACGTGCGTCGACCCTCGTTGCGTTCGATCTTGGCCGGGTCGAGGATCACCCCTTCCACGCGCCGAAACTCTTCCAGGTACTCGATCTGCAAGGCGGGATCTTTTTCCACCTCGGGCGAGGGCCAGCCGTCGGCTTCCTGTTTCACCTTGATCCAGGTATTGATGTAATCCCGGAACAGGGTGGTGGAGGTCGTACGAAAGTTCCACAGTTCGTAGATGTGCAGGATCACGTACCCTTGGTCCAGGGCCAGCACCAATTCGGGCGTGCACCACGTGCCCACGAAGGCTCGTTCTCGAGGGGTGTGGTTGCAGATGTGGGTACGTTCCGTCCAGGGCAGGGGCACTTGGTCACGGGCGCATCGGACACATAATGGAAACAACAACTTGCCGGCCACGCGGACGGGCAGCACGGGATGAAACAGGTAGTGTGGCGGCAGGATGCGGCATTGGACCAACCCGTACGATTGATGGCGGACCAGTCGGTCCCAGTCTTCGGGGGTCTGGCAGGTGAATTGCGTGTGAATGACGGGATGACCCACGGGGTATTTGCAATTCTTATTCACCCACGGGTACAGCGACGTGAAATCGTCGTAGAAGATGTGTTGGTCCGGCTGGGCCTGACAGTGGGCTCGCACGGCTTCGGTCCGTCCGCCGAAAAAAGCGTCGCGGGGATCCAGGGGTGTCACCAGATCCAGGGTCTCGGCCCACAGGCGCAACTCGGGATCTTCCCTCTTTTGGGCGTCCCACTCGCACTCCCACTTTTCGACCATCACGTGACCGCCTTGACGAATGTGTTCGGCCCGTTGGACCGTGCGCGTGTACAGTTCGTGGGGCGTGGCCCCGTCGAGTTTGGCGTGCCGCTGGTGCCGTTGGGGAAAACATTCGGGGCACCCGTGGTAGAAACAGCCGTAAAATTCGTACACGAACCCGGTGCGCGGATCGTAGCCGTCCGCGTGGTAGCGATGCTCGCCGATCCGGAACAGCACTTCGCCTCCGTTCCGACTGTGGCGTAGGCGCGGTTCCCCGTCCGTGGGTGGGGGCAGGATGCGTTCTAGGTGGTACAACCATTCCAAGGCGGCTCTCGATTGACGGATCTGTGGATGCCAGCCGTGCAGGGGTTCGACGGCCAGGGTACGGGGTCGCATCCAATGGCGACGGTAGGCCACGTTGCACGCCGAGGCGATGGTGATGCATTGTTCGAAGGGGTCGAACCCGCACATACCCCTGAATTCGCGCTCGAAGAGGGTACACGCCTGTTTCAGGATCCGCACGTCCGATTGGCAGTATTTGAGCAGTTCAACTTGCAAGTTGAACACGCGATGGGACGCCACTTGCTCCGCGTACCATCGGTCGAACTCGGCGCGACGGGCCGGTTTCATGCCGTCGGGATCGTAATACTGTCGGGCCGGCATGGCCCCCACGTACTGCTGCAAGGTGGGGATGTTAAAGAAGTGAGGAAAGAACCCCTTGGCTTCTTCCTGCAACCCGAAGGTCTGGGGAAACGAGGCGAGGGCCATGGGAAAAAAGTTCAGACTGTCAATAAATTTGATGCCCCCGGGAATGGCGACGCTCAACAGTTTGGCCCCGTTGACGATCTGCGACGGCACCACCGCTTGTCGGTACAGTTCCTCGAGCAACAGGTACCCGTCGTACCCTTGGAAATTATGCGCGATCACCACGAACGGGCGGCGTCCGGGGTCCGTCACTCTCAGGTGCCACACCCAGGCCATGAACTCTTGCATGGACGGAAACTGGTAGCGTTGATCGTCCAGACTGGTCTCGGCGCACACCAGGTTCACGCGATGTGCCTCCCCGCCTTCCTGCATGCACTCGCAATCGAAAAAGATTTTGACGACGGCCTGTTCCTCGGGTCCCGGCTGGCCGGAACTGGCGGTGGCGTGTTTGCGTTTGGGGCCTCGACGTAAGGGGATGGCCTGGATGAAACATTTGTGGTCCCACACGTCTACCGTGAGCCCGCAATTGTAGCACGGTTGGTAGCCGCACAGGTGACTGAGAAAGGCCTGGTAGCTCTGGAAGGTGCGTCCGCAATGCCCGCAGCACCGTAGTTGGGCACACACGTTGTCGAAGGTCAGCGGGTGGACCCTGGCGCCGCTGGGAGACCGGAGGGTGTGCAGTTCGAGGCACCGAGGGCCAAAGAAACGGCGATGGCAATGGGGACACAGTTCGGTGGCGGCGTCTCGGGCAGGGTGGGTGGCAAAGTCCGAGCAGTCCGTTTGTTGGCAGCAATAACACTTGAACCCGGGACATCGATGATGCCGAAAGTCCTTGGTGTTGTACCCTTTGCGGCACCGCAAGCAAAAATAGGCCACGCCAAAGTAGGCGTTCAATTTGGTGATGACGTCGTAATGGCCTTGGTGGGCCAAGAGGATGAGTGGGTGCAGGGCGGTCGGGCCGCAATGCACGATGGCATTCCCGTGATCGGCCGACACCACGATGAGTTGGTAATCGGGCAACACTTTTTCGAACTCGCGTAGTTCGGGCAACCCGCAAGCCCCTTCGGGTACTTTGGCCAATCGATGCAACTCGCGGGCTTTGGTCGTTTGGAGAGCTCCCCCGTGCCGGAGGGTTGTGTACTCGCTCAGGTGGAGGGCACTTTGATCTTTGTGTTGGTAGGCTCTGGCCGTCACCAGGGCTCGGGCGCAGCAGAGATCGTCCTTGTTGGTGATCTCGATACAACTGTGTTTGCTCTTGACCATATTGGCAAAGGCGTCGAACCCGAGTTTACGACGGCCCGTGCCGCGCGGGGGGCGCACGTAGGTCAAGTCGACCACGAAGGTATCGTCCACGGCAAAGTTCTCGTTGGAGTTCAAGAGGGCCGTCATCTGGTCGAGCAGATGCCGCGCGGGCCCTTGCGTGTGGCGCCAATCTCGCACCCGGACGCGGGCACTGGTAAAATTATTGGCCAAGCGGTTGGATCCCAGGTAGATTTGCAAATAATCGTCGTCGTGCCATGGCCGCGATTGGTCTCGGATGGCTTGGCCCAGGGCGCGAATCACTTCCTCCGAGGCGTCGCCCGAGCTGGGTTGACCCTGCAGGCGTCCCCGGAACGTTTGCCAGGTGACGCCGAACGAGGGGCGGTGACGGACGGTGTAGGGCGTGAGCTGGAACCGGAGCCCGCCCCCGGATTGCCCTTCGGCGGCTTGCAGCGCTTGCAGACAGGCTTCGTCGTCGCTGCTGTTGCTGGTGGTGGCGGTCGGCAGACGTTCGTCGCACTGCAATTGGCGTCGACTGTTGTATTCGTCGCTGTCCGGGGTCGACTCGCTGGAGGTGCCCTGAAAGGTTTGAGAAAAAACAAACCGAGACAAGTTAGTCCCTGAGAAAAAGACAATGCATCAGTGGATGGAACGACAGAGGGAGACAAGTGAGAAGGAACCCTAAGAGGAAAGCCTAGAGGGTGTGAAGGGACAAAAAAAAAAAAAGATGGGGAGAGAGGGGGGAGCAAGATGGAGGAAGGTGAATGGGGTAGGGAAACAGGACGCAGACTAGGTGGGGCACCACTCGGGGACAAGAGGGGGAAGAGATTAGACCAAGGTGGGGTGAAGAGTGGCTTGACACCACAGTACAACTGGGGGAGTCCAACCAGGAATGACTGAGAGGCCAATTGCACCCAAAGAAGGTACTCCAGCTGGTAAACCGGCCCTTTCGGTTGACAAACATCCGGACCTGACACGCAGAACACACCACCAAGACCCTTGTGGCAGACCAGGACCTTTCCCCAGGAACGTCTTAGTGCAGGTGACGGTGGAAGGGCAGACTCAGCATTTCCCAGCTACAATCCACTCCCGTTCATGCCCAGACTAGCAGCAGCCTACACACCTAAGCGCCTGTCCGTGCCATTCCCAGGGATAAAACGTCAGTTAGGAGAAACCTACCTTGAACATCGGTTAGAAGAAACCCACCTTGAACACGAGTGTCGCCGTGAGACACCTCGGCCAGCCGATCTGAGTCCATATCTCAACAAGCTGACCAGAGTCAGGTGAAGCTCTCCAGCCTCTCAAGTTCACTCGGGACCCTGACCAAGTCCCAGTGAGCCTCACCTGATATCACCGCCAAAGAGTGGACCGAGACAAGCAGCGACTCCCAACAGAAAAAGTGCCCTCAATCCAAAGAAGCAGAGGGTGGTCCGATCGATCCCTTCCACCGACGAAACCAGCGTCATGCACAGAGCGTCTCAGAGAGAGAGGCCTCGAACGGGGAAGTCCAAACCACTCATCCATGCACTCCAACTTGCTCGTGAACTCCAAGCCAAAAAACATGCTGCTGATGATAAAAGAATGGAGATCGTCCATCTCAGAGCTTGAGGGCTGAGACCAGAGGTCTTGACAGCAAATCGGACTCTTTTCTTGTCACAGTAACCCACGGCTGACTGACATTGAAAGAATCACCCTTCTATCATCCGGCAGGCCAACATTGAAGAATCAGCTCTCGGCAGAGCCATCGTGAAGAATCAGATCCCGGCCGCCCAACAGTGAACAATCAGAGACCATCGTCGACCAATAGCTTCCATCCTCCACATGCAGTACAGCCAAGACAAGCCTGTCCCTACAAACGTAGGGAAAGACAGGTATGCACGATGGACATCCCAGGAGGGTGGTTTCGTGCAGGATCTTGCAAAGTCCAGGAAAATCTCCCAAGACCTTCTCTCCTTCCAGAAGAAAACACGCCCGAGATCGAACAATCAAACCAATGGAGCTCTGACCAAGTCCAATGGATCTCGAACGTCCACGAATCCATCGCAATGGGGCAACTGGAATGAATCAGGAACCCTGTGGCAGTGAAACGCGATGGCTTCCTGGGCCAGTGACGGAACCACGGGTTTTGGACCAGGGAATCGGCAGAACAAGCAGTCCAACCACCAAACGATGATGAAGAAAGGCTGGAACAGATGGTCCACCCAAAAAACCAAGGGGATGTGGACGCTCCTCGAAAGGTGGAATGGACTTGCTTGGGTCTGCACGCCTTTGGCTATGGAGAATGGACTTGCTGGGGTCTGGTTGGAATGGCTATGGAAAGGTCTTGCTCGTTGTGGAGGAGAAGGGAGTTCTGGGACCACAGTGTTCCCCCAAACACAACGCGTTCGACTCGTCTCTCTCTGTGTGGGTGTGACCGAACCACTTCCATTTCTTCCCTCAGGGCAAGCTATGGAAACATACACGAGAGCGCACAAACAGACGACTTGCCCAGGCAACCATCCAAGAAGTACTCCACAGAAGCCGATGTTTCGCACATCGTTATCCACAGAAGCCGATGTTTCGCACATTGTTCGTCACGTGCTCGAGGATTCATCAGGGGATGGATCCAGACGGCCTGGAGAAGGGTTGCTCTCCCCAAAAAAAGTCACCAAAGAAGCCAATCAACAGGATGTGTCTTGGTGAGGAAAGCACCGACGACTCCACACAGTCAGGCAACAGTCAGACATCAGCACCACAGGTCAAAGACAGAGGGGGCCTTTAAGGTCGACCGCGTTGAGGTAGCCGGCAACTCACTGAGGCAGAGTGTCAGTGCCCAGTCCACTTGGCCAGGCTGTGAGGTCGAGTTGGGGACCTGTCACTGTTTGCCCTACCACGTCCATCTGGTTCACACACGCGTCCCATGTTCACACACGCATTCCCGGAGGGTCATCGCCGACGACAGAGAGTCTATCCTCTGTGGTGGTGCTCCACCGCGAGGTCTGTCAGACGAAACCACTTCTCTAGGCACCATGGCAACCGCCATGGCAAGCCAACTCCAGCCCTTCAAGTTCTCTAGTACCTGGACGACTTCTGCTCGGCGAATGACTTTCAGCAGGGCAGCAAGGGTGTGGTCCCACAGGGAGAACTGCAAGGATTTCTTGGTGTCCATGGCTTTTCTCCAACATCCTCGTCAAAATGATCCCAAGGGATGTCTCCAAGCTATTCAACAGCATTCTTCCAAGGCCTTGGATGTCATCGTCGTCCGTGGTTTCAGGTGACCCTGTTACCAGATCCAAGTGAACACTCCAGTGGATGTCTGGAGTAACCATGCTTGTCAGGTGGCTCTGTTCTTTCCCAGCATCAACACTGCTTGCTCAAGTAAGTCGGTGCGTTCTTGCCCGGTGTCAGAACTGCTTGCTCAGGTAGGTGGGTCTGTCAACCCTCGTTCTTCCCCGGCCTCAAGGAAATGCACCCCTCGGCAACCAGAAGAGCACGTGAACCAACAGGCTGCGTCCTGTCCAAGGTCGGCCAGGAAGGTCTGTCTCGGTGGTCTTGCTGTCACTGGATTGGGGGCAAGGAATGCACCCTAACTCCCTCGAGTAGGTCCGAGTCCGAGCTGTTGGACCTTCATGGTCCCCGAGGGCCACGTCCAACGTTCCAGGAAAACCGCGGAGGGCTGAAAAAAAAAAGCAAAAAGGCAAACGGTCCAAACAGAGGAGAATAGCCAAAAGGACATGACCATCTACCCATCCAGTGAAGACTCGCCAAAGACCTCCAGATCACCAAGCTAGGAGACGATCAAGAAAGGAGACCTTAAACCCAAGTGGCGCAAAACAAAAGGGAGTGGTTGTCTAGCACGAAGAAAAATAGGGATGGAGGACAGCCAAGAAAGTTCAAGAGCGAAAACCTGCTCCTCCTACGAGAAAAAACCGGCCAGAATACAAAAATACCAAAAAAACAGAGACAGCTTCTAAAACAGGTGCCAACCAGAAAACCTGCCCGTAAGGGAAAAGGGGAAGGGGGCAACGTGGACTCCACCTGCTGCCAGGTATCACAGCCCTACTGGAAGACGACCCCAAAAAAAAATCAGCAAAGCGAGACGGAGGGAAAAATGAGGTGTCGGATCCTGTGGAGCACAAGGTCTCCATCACACAAGACATCCTCATCGAGTCGAGAAAGAACGGAGAGGGACTGACTTGTCCCGGTTTGTCTTCGACCAAACCGGGGGTGGGCTCAGGTTCACATCACGGCCCAAGTCGGTTTTCCCCCGTGGGTGACCCAAAAAAAACCATCGTTTACCTGCAATGGCCTGGCGTCGCGGCGTGGTGACGATCGTGGTGGTGGTGGTGGTGGTGGTCGTGGTGGCCCCTAAGTGGAACGAACAAAGGAAGACATGAGCGAGGGAGGCAAGGGGGCGCGGGAAGGCGAGGGTAGCAAGGGGGCGCGGGAGCAAATCAACCGATGGGTTCCACTTACCCGTTCGTCGTGGTCGTCGGGAGGACCAGCGGAAGACGGTGGTGGTGGTGGCGGATCCATGCTCTGTAAGTAAACCCCATGGTGAGAATGAGCGTGAGGGGGACACAGGGGCAAGGGGACATTCAAACCATGGACTCCACTTACCCGACAAACGCCAACACAAGCGTCGAAAATGGGCCAGACCCAACACTTGTCGACAGTGAGGGCACGTGGGGGTCGGACGGGACGGAGTGATGGCCAAGGCGGCGTACAAACAGGTTTTATGGACCAGCACGTGGCAACAGGGGGTACGGATGACGGCTCGGACCAGTTCCCTCGCACACAGAAGACAAGACTCCACAGTAAAAGGCCACACCATATCATGTAAGACTGCATGAAGATTGCGTTTGGAGTCGATGGGTGGACAGAGGTCCTTTTATGGTGTGGGAAGAGGGGTCTCATGAATGGGACCCCCTCTAACCACCCCCAAAAAGGGGGATACCCCCCATCCCCCTCTGTGGAGGGTGGGTCGAGAGAGCCCGGGACCGAGGTCCGAGGTGGGTATATAGCGAACCGGGGAAAGCCCGTTGCATTTTCACTGCCAAGGCTCACTGTCTCATTGGGTCCCTTGGTTGTTCATGTTTGGTTCCTGTTGACACCGGCTAACTGTCTCATGGCGTCGTGCTTGAAGATTGTGGGCAACGAGGCGAGATGTTATTGTTCCGTGCACCAAGGCGCGGACGTGACCCGAGGTACGTTAGAACGCGTGGTGCACCCTTACCCTCTACGGCACGCACACACCTGGCCGCGAGCCCCGTGCTATTGTGTTTGGTTATTATGCAGAGTCTTTGTCCTGGTACAATCGCAACGGACCAACGTGCATTCGTTTTTGACCCAGCGAGAGCGTGGAGGGCCTCACCCCGTGTTAGACTCGGTCGAGTGTTACCACCACAGCCGGTGGGTGAGCGATTGCCATTATTATGGGGTGGGCAAATCGGCCCCGCCCGACTCGGACTGAACTTTTTGTTTCTTTTACAGACGGCGTCCGCATCGAGAGCGAATCCCAGGAACAATGCGAGTGGATGTATCGGATGTTTTCCCACCATTCCTTGCCCACCCCTGCCTCGTGGTGTTTTACCCTGTTGAGCAAGGAACTCCCAGCGCTGCTCCGATGTATGACCACGGGCAATTCCGATCGAGTGAGCAAGAGACTGTTGGGCATCTTCACGTACCTCACGAAATGGGACCCCCAGACCCAGACCTTACCACCCCCGGAACCCATCGAATTACGGGCGATGATTTGTTGTGGCCTCACCAAGGAGATGTTGCCTTTACCCACCGCCGTGAAGATCCACCCTGCCTTCGATTTCTTGAAGATCTTGTTAGCTGAAGCCGAGATCGTGCCCGACGAAGCGCTTTGTGAACGACCCGTCTTTAAAGTGTACGGACGGTGTGACGAATGCCAAGCCCTGTTGCGTGAATGCCCCACCCAGAAAGATGTGGGGTTGGCCCCCACCGAGGTCATGTACGTGATGATGCCCGCCGAATGGGCGGAACCCGTGAACTGGACCGACTGTCATGAGGGAAGCTCCCAAGGAGCCAAGGACGGGAACTAGGGACAAGTGTGATGTGTTGTAAAAACCAATGTTCAAGTAGGACGCCATGAACCCACCCAAAAAAAATACTGAGATGTAAACCGTACACTGACAAAAACACCTTTATTTTTTTGGTCACTAGAACTCTACTTTAGATCAACCACAATGTAAGTCTTTGCCTCAATAAACACGTTACAGTTTCAATTTGCGTTTGGCTTGCATGATTTTTTTCACGATGCCTTCGGTTAGGGTCTTTTTCCCCGGGAGGTTCGTGATGGCCCGAATCATCTTGTCGTCGGCTTTCCACTTGTCCTGGAGATTGCGCGCGCGAGAATAATCAATGTCGTGTTGTTTGGAAATGCGGTCCAATCGGTTGATGCCGGGATCCCCGCGCTTCAGGCGTGTCTCCAAATGGGTACCTGGCCCCATGTATTGGTACCCGGGCCAATGAAATTCGATGCCGGTCTTGCCCAACCATTTTTGCACGTCCAACCCCCGACCGACCATGCGGCGGCGGCGGCGGCCACGGCGCGACGTGCGGCGTCGGTGGCGTCTAGTAGTCCTTGCCATCGAGTTTCCGCTTTACCTTTTCTCCCCACACGCTCCAACCAGGTTGAGGTCTCAACTTCTGCGCTTCTTTGGGCCCCTTGGGGAGATGATAACTGAAGCGGGGTTTTTTCTTCGGGATGGTCGCCGGGGACTTGCCTTTGCTCAAGGTCGACGTGCCTTTGCTCTTGGACGTACTCGGAATGGGCTCCGCCAATTCCTCTTCCCAATCGTCCTCCGGTAACGGGACCAAGGTGGGCGTCTTGAACTTCGGCTTGGGTGGGACCTTCGGTTTCCCTTTGGGTGTGGCCTTGGGTGGGGGCGTGCTGCTTTTTATAAGTGTTTTCAAGAAGGTCTCCATGGGTCCTTGGGCAAACTCGTCGCCGTCGTCGTCGGCCCCCGCCGCGGCCCCTCCGGCTCCTGGCAACGCCATGGTCCGCACGCGTCTGGTGGCTCGACGCACCGCGGGTCCCAGGGCTTTGACGCGGATCTTTTTGGTGGCCGGCGGGATGTTGGGGGAGGCCAGCAAGACGTGTTGTTTGGCCGCCAACCGCGCGGCATGGTTCAACCGCGAATTCTCCATCAACGCCCCTTTGTAATGGTCCACCAACCGCTCCATGTCCTCGGGGGACACCACGTACTTTTTCTGGTACGGTCCATGACTCATCGTGACAGGCAACGACACACGCGATCCAAAGCGTGCCACACGCCCGCCCCGGTTTGACTCATCATGATTTGCCGTCGCCGTTTTATGGAATGCTTGCGACGCGCCATGTCGCGCAAGGCTTGCTTGTGCGGACGCAACTGATCCAAGAGTCGAGGCGGGACGGTCACATTCCCTTTCAAGGTGTTCATCACCAACTCACTGATGGCATTGACTTGATCGGCATTGGCGTGCTGCAATCGTTCCCGTCTCACGCGCTGGTCGGCTTCGCGCAACACGCTCCGCAAAAACGGCAGTTGTCGTTGTAAGCGTCGCACCATGGTGTCCTCCGACGGTCAACGGTCCAGGGGGTCTTTATAGAGTGACTGGGTCCCTATCGGCGTCGCCTCTTGCCCGCGGCGAGGGCCAGAGGGAGGACCCAAGGTAAGATGCTTCCTCCTCCTCGTTGCCAGATGCGTCTCGGGGGCCACCTGGGTGTGGCCACCAACCCCCGTCGTCGTCGTCGTCGTCTCCGTCCGCGTCGAACCATGATGCGATGTGACGGGGTCAGGTTCCGTGACTGCTTTTTTTATACCGTGTTGGGCGTGGACAACCGCGAGGACGTGCGATAGACTTCGGGTTCTCCTCCATCCTTGTAGACCGTGGTGACGGTATTGGTATGCGTGATGCCGGCAATACGGCGCCCCACGGACCGTTGACGGGCATCTTCGGCCAACAGGTCCATCTGGCGTCGCAATTCGTCTTGATTCATACGCGCTCGTCGTCGAGGGGGCGTGCCACGGCCACGGCCACGGCCACGGCCACGACGGCCCCCGCCACCGCCTCCGCCGCCACCCCCGGGCGGGCCTCCATCGTCGTCGCCCCCGCCCCCTCCGGGAGGCACCCCGCCGCGGCCCCGACCTCGGCCTCGACCTCGACCTCGCCCTCGCCCTCGCCCTCGGGGGGGTGAAGGGGTCCGGGGGGTGGCGGGACGGTTCACGACATAGTCGCGTAATTGGTCCTTGGTGAGACCCGCGGCCCTCAACATCGCCTCGATCTGCCCGGGCAAAAAATTCCCTCGGGCAATCCGTTCCATGACATCGCGTTGTTGGGCCGTGAGCGCGGGCGTTGGGGGGCGTGCGGGCGTCGGGGGGCGTGCGGGCGTCGGGGGCGTGCGGCCATGTAATCGGCCAATCGGTTGGTGTCGAGCCCCACCGAGTCCAACAGGGCATCGATTTGATCTTCGGGTACCTCGTCTCGAAGAATCTGTTCCATGACCCCAATTTGGCGGGGACTAAACGTGGGCGACGGCAAGTCCCGGGCCGCGGTCCGGATGGCCTCCGCACTGGGCAGGTCTGCCCTGGGGGGCACCAGATTGGGCGCGACGCCTACCCCGGCCGGTGGGGCCGTGGGAATCCCCGAGAGGTCCATGGCCCGTGCCAAGGCATCCCGTACCCCCGTCGGCGTGACGAGGGGGGACCGTCCCACACCTACCGCCAAAGGCGTGGTGTGCCCTTCCAGACGTTCCGATAAGTCCCGTTGCCGACCTCCTTGACGACGCCGCGCTTGTCGTGCCTGTTCTCGCGCCAGTTCATTCTCCCAGGTCAAGACGTCGAAATCCAGATCGTCCCGAAACTCGTCGGACGACGGCGTGGTCCGTCGACTCATGCTTGGCGTTCATAGGTCTCCGTCGGTCCTTCCTCCGGTAACACGTTGGTGAAGAGACGGTACCGATCGTCTGACGCGGGATGCAGGTCCAGCATTAAATAGCCAAACGGGCGTTGGGTGCATTCGCGAAAGATGTTCATCACGTGCGACCAGTCGTTGGGAAAGGCTTGCAGGGTCAACGTGCGCATGCCCACTTGATCCCGCGGGTTCTTGAACGCCACGATGTAATGGGCATTGCGCGAAATGGTCTTGGCAAATTTCCCGGGCGGGAAGAGATCCTGGCATAAGAACAGGACGCTAATGTTCCGATGATGCGAGTGCTTGGAAAAGAGATCCAACACGCGTTTGTCGTTGGCGCCTTCGTCCATGAGATCGTCCAAGACCAAGAGTCCCCCTTGCGTGGGACCGAACCATTGGTCCAAGTCCTCCGAGGTGGGCAATCCTTCGTGAAACTGGACCTTCTCTTGTGTCATCTCGTCAAAGGCCGGTTGCCAGGCCCCGTAACAATAATGTTTGACCCGAGGCGGCGGGTGCATCAGTTCGTCGGCATGGCGTAACAACCCGCGCGTCCACGTCGATTTCCCACACCCCGACGGACCGCCCACCAGTGTGTTGCAGGGATGACGAATCATGATGTCACCATGGCGTACAATCGCGGCGAGGCCTCTTTTATCAGGGTCCGCATGGACTCGACCACGGCGGTCTCCGGGCACGCGTCCAACGCCCGGGCCAACCCCACCCAATCGCTGGCCCAGACCAATCGACGAAAGGTGCGATAGTGGCCATAGTCCCACGTGTCGCACAACGCGTCCACCGGGTTCAACAACAGTGCCATCCACAGACGTTCGTCCAAGGCTTCCAGGACACGTTGCTTATCTTGGCGCGTGATCATGTTTCACCCAAAAAAATCACGTCGCCGCGAGCGCACCGGGGTTTTATGGAGCGCCCGCGACGACGTGGCGTGGACCCTATCGGACTCGAACCGATGACCCGCGGCTTGCAAAGCCGCTGCTCTACCTCCTGAGCTAAGGGCCCTTTTTTGAGTACGGGGCACCCCCGCGGCCAGACTCGGTCATGACTTGTCCCAGGGTAGCACTATTTTTTTGAACACCGGACGTGCCCACCACCGGCCGGGAGAGAACCCTGGCGGACATCGGACCGACCGCTCGCGCGGAAGCCCCCCGCACCCACTCCCTTCTTCACCCGTCCCCCTTTATATCTCCGTCCCTCGTCGTCGTCTCCCCTTGTGGGACCCACGAAAAAAACACACACCTCGATCAAGTGTTTTTAAGACTCGTTTAATGAAGGCAAAAACAACGTCCAGAGACACAGCGTTGGGTGTCCGGTCCATCGGGTTCGTCCATGGCCGCTTCGTCCAGGGTGGTCTGGATCCAAGCCCGGACGCGTTCCCCACGCGATGATCGTTCACACGTAATCGCCGTCTCGAAAACTTTCCACATACTCCAGCAGGGTCCGTCCACGCACGCGGTCTTGCAGGTAGGTAAAAAGGCATAGTGGCCACACGTCAGACTGTCGTAGGCCTGCAGGGTCCTGTCGCTACGCACCACGTACTTCCAATGCTGGGCGATCCATTCGTGCAAGCCCGGGGCGTCGTAAAGGTCAACGGCAACCCGTAACTATCCATCACGTCGCACACCCCTGGTCCGTCCAGAGCGCCAACCAATGCTGGCCCGGGTCACCGGCCGGGTCCGTGTTGACGATGTAGGCACCTCGGGTGGTCTTGGGTGGGTGCGCGGGCAATCGATCGGAGGGATAGACGCCTTGGAACACGCGCTTCAACTCGGGGTCGGAAAGCGCCAAGGCTCTCAATTGACGATCACACCAACGCCACCAGTTCCATGGTCCAACCACACTCGGCGATCCTTTACGCTTTGTTATCATACGTCACGGCCCCCAGGTGATCGATGTAGATGACGCTTTCAAATTCGCCCCACACCAAGATGGTCATGTTGGTGTTCAGGGCCGCTCGGAACTTGATCTCCAGCCGCACGTTGCCGGTCTGCTTGGGATTGAGTTTGGGGCTATCGGCGTTCCCGCTGGGCACGTTGTTCCACATGTACAGGGTACAATTCTTGTTGTGCCCCCACTCGTCCGGTTTGACCATAAACTCGCGATGTTTGGCCACGGACCCGGCCGCGTCCAAGAAGCGACGATAGCCTTCCCAATCTTTCAGGGTATTATTGCCGGCGAATTCCAGGGTGACGTACGGGTACTCTTCTCCCTCGATAAACTGTCGAATGGACGTCACCCCTTTGCTCTGGAAGGCAAACGGGTACTTTTCTTTGGTCCCATTGAACGCCGTGCTGTCCAAGATCCCCACGATCATGCGCTGGGGGACCCTCCCCAGAAAGAGGTTATCTTCCATCCAGACGGTGGTGGCCCCGTTGAAGGAGAACGTGCGAATCTGATCACTCACCACCGGGTACTTGACCACCGCCTCTTTGAGCTTGCGTTCCCGTTCCAGGGACCCGTAGACATCCGGGTTGAGATTCAATCGGCACAAATGCAAGGTGATGTCCACATCTTCTTCTCGCAACCGAACGTAGTTCTTGACGCCAGTGCCACTGGTCAGGGTCGCAAAGGTGTAGAAATCCGGACTGTTGAAGTGGAACTCAAAATTCATTTCCACCCCGGGTACCATGATCTTGCCCGTGTGGAACATGGGCAGGTACGGCCGCATGATCATCCGGACCACGTTGTTGCCCCGGAAAGGGGTCGTCAAGGTCTTGAGCAGGTTATTGTTATTGTGAGCCCAGCCCACCGTGGTACTGATGTCGTCGTCGCCACCCGCGGCGGCCAGCGTCGGGGTCACGTTCAAGAAATTGACCCAACCTTGAGGGGCCAGCAACGTCTCCATCGTCGCGGTTGTAGTTGAGCAGGGTCTGGAGAAAGGCCGAGTAGGGATAGGTGTCGGTCTGTTCGGTCATCAGGGTGCCATTGAACCGCACGTTGATCTGCTTGAAGATGGTGTGAGCCAGGTTGTTGACGGCGTACGTGAACTTGGTGTTGTTGGCATCCGAGGCCGCATTGGCATCGGCCACGATACCGTTCTGGGCCGCCGTGGACAAACGCAAGTCGACGATGAAATAACTGCGATTCAAATCCACGTAATCTTCCAAGGCCTGCACCGAGAACTTCATCGGCGTGATGCTAGCACTCAATTTGTGGTAGGGTACCATTTTGTAGCCCTGCAATTGATAGTCGGTCGAGGGGACCGAGAAAAGGTCCAAACTGCTCATGATGACGAGGACAACGACGAGTGCGTCTCCGCCTCAGCGGCGTCGCCGTTTTATACGTCTCATAAAGGGCGTCTCATAGGGCCTGGGGAACTCCTCGATCATGCGGGAATAGGTCCTCCGCGCTGACCTCGACGTTGTCGGGCCAACAACCATTTGGTCAAATCGTACCCCGGCGGTTTGGGGACACTGGCACTCAACCATCCTCCGCGTTGGGCGCGACGTTTCTTGACTTGTCGCAGCAACCAGTTGCCCCCGGCAAGGCGCGAACCATGCTCAGGAACGATCCCCTCGTTGTCGGGCAAACGGCGAGGGTACGCTCCGTTGATAACGAGGCCGGGATTGCACCACCAACGGTTGTGGACGCCTCATCTCTCACACGCCCAACACGTCACGTAGACGTCCAAGTCCTTTCTTGCTCAACGACGTCCCTACTCTCTTGCCCACCGGGGTCGCCTTCCTCTTGGCCACCGTCGCGAGAATGGGAAGGGCCTTGCGTTTCAAGTTTCGTTTTATCTCGTGGCCCATGGCCTGCGCGCCGGCTTTGGCGAAATTGGCCAGAATGGGTCCCCCACATGATACAACAGATCCGTCTTCAGGCCTCGACCCGCCTGCAGTGGCATGGGTGGTGGACGGTACCGCGTCAGACTGCCTCCCACATGATGTGATACGTTTCCCCGAAGCACGCCCCTTTTTATACGTCTCGTTGGAACACGAAGGTGACCAGGGTGCGCCCCGCCCCGAACTTCACCAACCTCCCTGACTCTCGGCGATTTCCACCTCCACGTGGTCCATGTACTCGCGCCGACACGGTAACCATTGAATGTGCAAGGGCTCAAAGTAAGCCACCCCCTGGCCTTGGCGCCGGTACTCCACTTCGCGCACCAGCGCATGCAGTTGACCCCCGACGATATTGCTGTCCACCAAACCGAGTAGACCAGAAAGGTGCGCGAGGGTTCCCCCACCACCGATCGGAAGGCCACGTTCGTTGAGGAAGCGCCAATTGAGGGTCTGACTCAACTGTGGGTGGTCGCTTTCCACTTTCCACAGGTCGGTTGTTCAGTTCCGTGTTCTTGACGTCTTGTAATAATTCCCCGTCTGCTGCGTCTTGTGAAGGAGTTCGTAACGGAGATTGGGGCCCAAGGCGTACGTGTCCTTTTTTCGTCTCCACCAACCACCCCATCAAGGTGGTTATGCTCACGTGCACGTGCCATTGCACGTACACCGTGCCGGACCTCGACTGGATGTCGCCCAACTCCTTGGCCAGCATGCGCAGGTCCTCGCCATCCCATTCGTACGTCACCCGAAACTTGTCGTAAAGTCGTTTACCTTGGCTTGCGCTTCTTTCATCTCGGCAAACTGCGCTTTGTTGATGAGAGCTTTCATCAGACTCACCCCATCCAACACGCCGGGGTCGTTGAGCAGTTCCTTCATTTGGATGACGGCCTCATAGTGGACCGGGGTATCGTCCGTCAAACTGGTCACCATCTTGCTGCCTACCATGAGCACGCGTGGGTTGACGGCATTCGCGAGTCGCGACAAGTCCATGGCCGCGTCCGGGGTCGAGATGGTGGCCAGTCCCACCTTCCATCCTCCCCCACCAAGGCCAACGGCACGGGCAGACGCACTTTGAACGAACTGCTGGTGTTGCTGGGAAACTCTTTGGTCGGATCGCTGACCAACACGATACGATTCATGCCTTGAAATGCAACGTCACTTGCGTCTCACCCGCCGGGTTCAAGGTCATCAACTGGCCGTTCGTCTCGGCCACTTCCACTTCCAGAATCTCCAGCGTGTCTCCACGCACCCGGTGATACTGCACGTGTTCCGGTTCCCACCGGATGGGTTGGTCTTTATAGGGCAGGTCTCGCAAGAAGTTCGTGATCTGCGTGCCCACGATACTGCTTTCCCCCACGTTACAATAGAGGTGCACCGGACGCGTGGCCGGCTCCCCGTGCGTCGCGGGTGTCACCGTGGTCTTTTTCTGTTTGTCTTGACTGCCCGTATGCGTGGGCGTGGTGGTCGTTTCGGTGGTACTGCTGGTCGACGTGGTGGTGGTGTCTCGTCGAATGACCGGATGCGCGTCGTACACGTCGTCGACTTGAGTGAAGGGCGGCTCGTGGGCGGGGATGGTGTACCGTAGACCACCACGTAACATTGATCCGTCAACGTGGCCGGGTACGATTTGGGCACGCCGTCCATGGTCACCTTGAGGTACAACCGCGACGTATGGTCCGACTGCGGCGTCAGCCGGAAATCTTGCACGAGGCGATGGTAATACACCATGTGCGTACCACCGTATTCATGCACGTGCGTCGTCAACGCCGAGTCGATCATGCGCACGTAGAAACTACCCAGGCACTCACGTTCGTCTTGTCAAACAACACCTGGTCGGTCGTAGATCTCGACGATGATTCGATACGTGAGCCCTTGCTCAGCTTGGTGGTCCTGATGATCCAACCAAACTTGGGTTCGTACTTGTTGCCGCTTTTCGTCAACGTCATGCCGACGGTCTTCTTCTTCCAATAATGGGGGAGCCTTCCAGATTGACAAACCCCAAGGACTTAATGCCTCCATCCTTGATCCACACGCTCTCGTCCCCATGATCCATCGGAAATGATTCCACAGGGTCTTGGGAGGGACGTAGACGTGGTGGCCCGCGCATAGGCTTCGTCCAAATTCACAAACTGCCAATCCATCGCCATGGACAGATACATCATCCCCCGTTCACGTGCACGTAGTTGGAAAACGTGAACAATTGATTCCTATCCGCGTCGGCCGCGAATTTCGGGACTTGACCTTCTTCACGTGCGGGAACATCAAATTGGGTCCCAGGATATACGACCGGTCCTCTTTTCTCACCAACCATCCCATTTGTTGAGCCATCACCCGATTGAGCCCCAAGTAAGGGCGCGGTTTGTTGTAGGACAAGTTGAGTTTCTCATTCAAGATCCACAACGTCGGGACCCCCGCTTCGTCCTTCCATTCGAAGTGAAGATCATAATTCACGTCGGCCGACCCAAACACATACCCCGTATAGAGTTTCGTCCACTTGTCTTGTTCCATCCAACGGACCACTTTTTCATAAACGTCACCCCGTGGTGGCTTCGGGCATGTCGGCATCCTCCATGGTCACGGTGATGTCTTGCGTCGTGGTCGAATCGTCGCCCTTCATGGCCCGCATACAAACGGGCCAATCGCTGGTTTTCCGACCCCTGAACAAATAGGACTGTCGATGTTCCGTGAGAGGCGCCACCGGCGCGGTGGGGGTGGACGTCACGGATGCGACGTCACCCCATGCGACACCGTGTTGGGGGTCCGGTAGACCCCAGCCACCCCACGTGCCAGTTCTTGACGCGCAACGGGTACGGCAATCGCACCTTGAACGACGCCGGGGTATTGTGGGGAAACTCCGGCTTGCTGGTGTTACTCAGCAGCGTGACGTAGAGTGATCGACTCGACGGTTCCATCTCTCGCGTGTGGTCCTCTCGGGTCGGACCTCTTTTATAGGAACGTCATCAATTTACGCTTGATCCGGGGACCCGGCCCACCGTGCTATTCAAACTGGAACGTTTGGGCCAGACTTTTAAGGTATGATCGGCCTGGGGAAAGGCTTGCACCAATTGACGCAAGGTCGTGTCCAACCGACACTCTTCCGCGCTTGACCATACCTCGCAATTTAGCCCGGAACGCGCGCTTCTTCTTCTTGAGGGTCGCTTCTTCTTCTTGAGGGTCGCTTCTTCTTGGGTGGGGACCAGGCACCCCGTTTGGGCATACTCTTCAGCACGATGGTAGGCATTGGCGTAGGCCCATTGTCTTTGGCAGGACTGGCCCACTTGTCCCACCACGGACGACTCATTGAGCGAGGTCAGGACTACGTTTGGGATCCAACGTCGTATTTCGGGGCCAACCTTTCCAACGCACCTTGACCTCGTGGCGTCGACGCTGTAACACTTTCTCCACGCGAAACAGCGCGTCGTCCGGCACGTCGACCTTCTGCACGTCTTGCTCGTAAAAGGTGCCTTTGACGGGCGTACCGTCCCACCCTTGATTTTATAGGTAGCCACGGGGCCCGGCACGGCCCGGTCGATGAGAAACACCTTCGGTCCACCCGGCAGATAGCCTTTCTCGAACGGACGGTGCTGTTCTGCAACCGCACGCGATCCCCGGTTTCCATTTCCGGCGCACGCGACGCGCCAGACGTTGGCCGTACAACCGTTGCCACACTTGGCGTTGGTTAGTCCACGTCACGTCGCGAGGGCCAGGCCGATACTACGGTGTTTGGTCACGTTGTAGCCCCTGCACCAACGCGGGTAACGCGTCCACGTACCGGTACGTGTTGCGAGCGGTAAAGTACCGGTACATGCGTTCTTCAAGGTGCGATTGAATCGTTCCACCACCGACGCTTTGGTATCCCTGTAGGTCGAGAAATGATGAATCTTGCGACGTCATCAGGGCCTGAACGTGCGGTTGT
>CALNXK010000459.1:147500-175353 GCA_942486035.1 Porites lobata | reverse complement strand
CCTCAGAGATTAGAAAACTGCCTATTTTAAATGTTTTTAAAACTTCAATTCATGGGAAAGATTTTTCTAATACACTATGACCCATTGTAACTCTTATTATTCATAATGTAAGTTTTTGTATTTTTAACATTATAGTCAATAGTTGCTTAGAGTATTTTAGTCTAGTTTTATGATGATGATGAGGATGATGATGATGATGATGATGATGATGATGAAATATAAACATGGGTGATCTGTGAATGGAACCTCCTATTCTGGAGACTAGACCTTGCCTCTTTTAGAGAAAAAAAAGATTTAAGTTTGGTGACCTTGCCGGTCCCGTGAAATAGATGGCGATCCCGCAACACGGCCCGCAGAACAAATGAACAAAATAATACAATCACGGACGCAAAATATCAAAACGGTTTACACAAGCAGATTATAGCAACACCAAAGCTCACACTCATTCGATCAAATTAGCGATAAATAGCGATATTTGCTAGCTTCTTAGCTTTTTCCTCGACCTCGCTCGTCCAAATAACTGTCGTATCCCTTGCTAATTTGCACAAGCGACCCTGGGAGGCTCTTGCCCGTTACTATGTGACGTCATACTGGCAGGCGGAGTGGGTCAAGAAACTTAGGTGGAAAGCAATAGAGTTAACCTCGTCTCCAGGGCTTTTCCCCTTAAAAAATGGGTGGGGCGGGAAAAGGCCCTGGCATCGGCTGGTCACGTGTCCCCTCGTACACCCTAAAAATCCTGGGTGTAATAAATTTGCGCTATGAGAAAAGCTAAAATTATGCGTAACCTCACAGCGCGCGGTCTTGGGCGGCCTTTTATATCTCTTGACGATTAAAGAAAAGTTTTAGAAGATTTGCCTTTTCGTCAAAGATGCTTGCCATGGTAAAGTTTTGCTTTCCTCCGATTTCTATGAAAGAAAAAGCGAGTAACATTTATAAAACTTTGATTATAGAGCGGTATAAATGACAAACAAGCTATCGTACATGCATAAAGTATGTACTGGACGAGTCCGCTTTCTCGACTCTTTAGATATTTTATTTCATTTCTTGCGAAGTGGCCGCCGTACACAGCCTACTTCTATTTACCTTAACTCTCAGCCATATCATAGCGACACGCGTTGGTTTAGACTTATCCTTTATGACCTGTATTTGACCTCTGCGATCAAACGACTGGCAACGGAGAAAGACTTGGGTCCATTTAAAATTGACAGAGCTGTAGTTGATTCTTATCGATCAGTCAATCTTCCCTTTGATAAAAGGAAAATCCTTTGTACTTATCCTCGGAAGAGAAAAGATTTCAGAGGTCTTCAAATGTTTCTGCTTTCAGATCGGCGACCTGTCATCGTTCCTGGCTGAAGGGCTGATTTGCATCCGGCGAGAAGATCTGTTTGTTTCATGGTCGGGTTAGAGAAGACCAGACTCCATAAAGCATTTTGATGAACAATTCTATTTCAATCAAGTTCAATTTGTTTAAATTCCCTGCACATCCTGTGGGCAAAGACCCACATCTTTGTTTGACATTGGACAAAATCACTCTTCGCTTGATCGTACAGTAATTCGACAGTCACGGTGAATTTCAGTCGAAGTACTAGCCGATTAACAGCTTGGTTCAACTCTGAAGCATTTGACTTATTTTGTACGTGACAACGTAGAGCAGGTACGCCCTTTCATAAACTTGTAGCATTTGAATAATGTGCAATTAAATGGATCTTTTAAGCTTTTCAATCGCACACACGCGATGTTACAGTCAAACCAGGTCAAGCGTACCCCCCAAGAATCCATTATTCAAAAGTTGAATCCGTTGCTAGTTGTAGATTTCAGATTGATCTCTGCATTCTTGTATGTGTAATGAGCCGTGAATTCACACGCGAGGCAGTTATGAAATTTCTACCAGCTCCATTTTCCTGAAATTGATGTAAATGTCTTTGAAGAAGCTTAATCCATTCAAAGATTTCCAATCTGACCAAATACAGAGAAGTTCTCGTAAAATATTCACTGCTCATTACGCATGCAGAAATGCCGCTTTGAATTTGACACCAGTTACGGGAACGACTAACGGATTCATTTTTCAAATAATCAATTCACTGATAGAATCTTGGGGGGTACGCTTGACTTGGTTTGACTGTAATATTTTCCATTGTCACTCCCTTCGACTTCTGTCAGCGCAAAACCAGCGGGTTGCATATAAATTAGCTTCGCAGGAATATTTAGGCTGTACACGTGACCAGCCGATGCCAGGGCCTTTTCCCGCCCCACCCATTTTTTACATTTTTTAAGGGAAAAGCCCTGGGGACGAGGTTGTAGAGTTACCTTCCGCCCCCCTCCCTATGCTGGACCAACATTGCTTGGAGGGGAAGGGGAGTTTGTTGTTCACAATATTTAAAGTCGAAAATACGGTCAGAGTTTTCACATTATCCTCTGCCCATCTGTCCAAGATTGTAGGTCTCAGCGGCAAACGTTTTGATAGACTGTGGCCTTTGCTACCATATGGCATATTTGTGAAAATGCCTGGTGCTGCATATATCCATTGAACTTAGAGTTGCCGTTAATACACAAGGCAATTTTCCTAGCAACTTGTCTCCCACATTTGTTACACAAGTTGCACGAGACATTGCCTTGTGTAACATAACTGGTGTCTCTCTTAGTTTTACTTATCCCAACAAATGCAGCGAGAAAGTTTTGGTATGTTACACTAGGCAATGTCTCGTGCAACAAATCTGCGAAACAAATTATACCAGAGAAATTGCCTAATATGTAACAGCACCTTGAATTTTCATGAAACATTCGCATCAAGGGTCCATCATCCTGACGTGTATTTTATTTCTTCAATTTTTTAACACATATCAGAGAATGCCATAATATTTATGCCTTCCAGCTGACTTTGCATTCGTTAAAACAAAATATAACGGTACAAACAATCATGCGTTAAATGCATCTCTAATACATCGTTATAGCATGTGATACAATGTATTGCTTGTTTGATTTCTTCGACTCTCTCGCGGATCTACGGGACAGGCCGAGTCTTCTGTTTTCCATTGGGCATTAAAGTAAAGATAGCTTGAATGGCCGGTGAATCTTTAGCTGTTGCAGACACCAGGATGTTGTTATAAGACATCACTTGAGCTTGGATTCTCTTCATGCATTCAAAATCCAGTGCTTTGTTTGCAGTCTGGCCACTGTAGCCAACGGTGTCCAGGAACGGCTTGATGTTTTTTGCGAAGTCGGGAATTTCATCTTTTACACCACGATACTTGGAAACCCATTCCAGGGATATTGTTTCTGGGTCTTTTCCAGGCTGTAAATGATAAACTGGGAGAAGGCCGGCTGCCTTTAGTGCATTTGCGGGGTTAGGAACCCTAGATAATATATTGTAGATGCTTTTCATAGCGTGGAAAGTACGGCGCAGGTACTTGCTCATTTTTAGGAGGCAAGCTTCGACTTTGAGTTCAGTGCAGTGTTCATATTCCTTGTTGGAATCAGCCCAGTTCTCGATCATGGACGCCCAGTAATCCATCACCGTGGTGCCTTCCTTGACAACAGCTGAATGCATTTGAAGATCGCCGACCACGTGTCTCATAGCGCCTCGCGTGTGATAGGCCTCGGCTGCATACACTAGGGCTACAGAAATCTGAAATAACACACGACACAAAGGGTTGATTGATGACATTGCAATTTGAGACAGAAGTTTTTATGTCAGAGTATGGGGTGAGCTGGGGAATTCACATATCAACCATAGACCTTTTCTGTCATAGGCAAATTACTTCCAGTAGCCATCTTGCCTCTTATAGGTGCATATTTACCGAAAGTTAAAACTAGTCACAAATACGTGAAAAATAATTGAACCCCCCTCATCCCTTCAACCCATCTTGTTGAAAAATCTGTTGTGTCTGGTTTACAATAACCTGTTTCATATGTCATTTATCTCTAAACAAAAGGAATCTCAGATGCCTAAATAATGCGTAATGTAGAAAGGAGACCTTGTTAACTTAAATAATGTGCCGTCTCTGACATCATCATGCAACAATAACTGAGTGGCACGCTTGCACAAGAATAGTGACTCCCCGCGGAGGGGGGGGGGGTACTCCCTTTTTTCAAGTGGTAGGGGTAATCGGTGGTCGGTTTTAAAAGCGCCCCCCTAAAAGGTACGCATAAGTTAGAAGAACTTTGGAAGCCATGTTGATTTCAACTCCTAAAGAGTACGACTGTACATGACGTCTTCGTCAAAAGAGAACAAAAACTTTGATAAGCTGATGAAAAACTGATGATTGCAGATATCATTTACGGTCAGTAACTGATAACATCTTTTTGTTGTTCAAGGAAGGAAATTAATAGCAATAGGCCAATTGCACTTAGAGGTCACGTGACCAATGGTTCCTTTAAACAATAAGTTGGAATCTTGCTGAATGCAAAAGTTGTTACAGCACATAAAAACTGTCTCACACCCGAAATTTGAGAGGAAACGCTTTTAAGGGAGATATTTTATGACACTGATTTTTCAACAAAGTAGTATGATTTGTATTGGCCGCCATGTTGGAGGGCATACTCTTGCCCTTTAACATGGCGGCCAAAGCTACTTTTTGCTTATATCTTGATAAACGTTTGATAGTTACGCTCAGATGTGCTGTAAACGTTACCACACCATCTTTTCAACATTTTCCTTGACGTTTAAGTGCAAAATTTGTGTTCAGAAAGAGATAATTCATAATTTTAAAAATCACATTTTGAGGGAGGGAGGACGTCTGTGCACAGGCTACATTTTGATCACGTGACTATTTACGAACTTACTTATTTGAAGAAAATGGTGCGGGTTTGAAAAGCTAAATCACTATTATTTTGTTTAAGATATGATCCACTAATCGTTTTTCGAAGGCAAAATCATATAACTTTCAGTTTCATAAAAACGATGTCACCTGACCTCTTAGTGCAAATGGCCTATTGGCCCCAAAAGGTAGGGAATCATGTTACGTAACTGACTTTTGAGTCGGAACCCCTAAAAGGTTCACACAGAAAACATTTTTCCAACTCTAAGATAAGACCTCTGATCTCCCCTACCACTTGGACAAAAGGAGTACCCCCCCTCCCCGCAGTGGATCACTCCCCACCGTCATTTGTATTAGCACATATGAAAATATTTGACCGTGCATTAAGGGACTGGTCATAAAGTAAGGTGGGGGGCGGTAAAATTCGATTTGAAGGAGCTCGTTTTTTGTTGGCCCTAAAATGAGGTAAAAACAAGTGATGACCCCTCCTCCTTGTTTCCATACGGGAATTGCAAATTTCCCGCCTCTAATGTGCAGTTTTAGAGACAGCCAACCCCTTTCAAGAAGTTCAAAAATGTGTGACCGACCCCCTATACTGACTCAACATTATAATCCATAGCTCCATAGCTTTCTCTTCTCTTTGGCTTTTGCAAAATGCTCGCATTGGGCAGCCTATGAAATTGATTATGGAAAGAGTCTTAAAAACAGTTTAGCAACCTAACTTTGTTTTGGAACCTTCCCGCCAAAAATCGTATGGAATTCTGGGAATAAAACTGAATGCGCTTACGTAACCTGAGATCAGGCTCTATTTTCGTTTCGCTTTGAAAATTATATTCCGGCGGGCAAGACGAAACGAAAAGAGAGCCTGATACAAACCCTTAACGAAATGTCTGCCGCCCACTTTTTTTGATTGATTGACATTTGCCGAATCAGCCAATCAGAACTACTTCCGTTGCTTGTTTTTCTAGTATGCAAATTTTTCACGCGTGGGAAAAATGCAGACTGGCTGACTTAAAAAATAGCTTTTATCTGTTAATCAAAATGCACCTTGTTACCGGTCAACAAGTTGCAGAGGGATTCAACTCCGCGATACACTCACTTTCCGTAAATAAAGCAAATCCTGAGAAGTTATGAACAACCACATGAATTTTCTGAATTTCCATGGCACATATTAAGGCATATTTTCCTACCATAAAACCATAAAACAATAATAAAAAAGATCAAAATCGATCCTTCTCTCCACCGACGACGGATCATTCACGAAAACAACCACGCGAGGAATAAGCGCTTTCAACTTCCGGCGTTTCCGATAGCCAATCAGATCTTGTGGCATTGTTCTAACAGCCAATCAGCGTTACGGCCAAAATCTGGCCGTAAAATATAACGAGCACAAACTTGTAATAGTTTGTATCAGGCCCAATTTCAGCGGTAGCCGTTAGAGAGAATGTATGAGAACCGCTCAAATTGGGCCTGATCTCAGGTTAGCGCTTACGCAAATCCACCCCCACGTAGAATCGGAGTTGTTTGTCTTACGGGATTTACCACAAGAAACTAGGCGGTTTTATTTGGACAGTAATCTCGCTAAATTTGACACACTAGCAAAATCAAAAGGGTTCAAGCTGACTCACTACGTTGATGGTCTTTCCGAGACAACTTTTGATCGAATCAAAGACTGGCAGAACGTACTTCCAAGCCGTCTGCAGGCCGATGGAAAAAATCTAGCAGAGAAAGGCCGAGATCTTATTGAAGATGTGCGCTCGACAACTGAATATGAATGGGATGGATACCATTGCTTCATCGGTATCCGAAATAGCCACGCTGTATTATATTTTATACCTATAGAGTCGCGTGAAACTCCCTACAACACGACAGGGTGGCATGAGTACAGTTCCTCTTTTGAAGTTGATGTTATTCGTATGCACTTGGCGTTTTTGGCGGACGATTCCAGTCGATATGCTGCTATATCAGTCCGCTGACCAGACAGTTTCAGGGGCACCCAACGAGAATATAGTTCAAAACCACTTAAACATAGCATTGTTAAACGTGTTTTAGTGTTTAAACGGTGGATATGGGCATATTTTTATCCCCTATAAATTTTTCATCTGTTCGGATTTCCTAGCTGAAAGTCTAGTGATCCGAAAATTATAGGGATTAAAACTTACCTGTTCGAAAATTTCAGCCAGAAAAAAGGCTCCCGAAAATTCTAGGTGACCTTTTTAGGGTAAAAATCCGTTAAAAATGGGCAATTTTACCATTTTTAGATGTTCGAAAATCCTAGGAGAGGCAGGCAAGCAAGAAATTTTACAACAAATGTTCCGAAAATTCTAGATCTCAAATCGTCTTCCGAACAGATATTTTTCCGAATATTGTCGTTGGGTGCCCCTGACAGTTTGAGGATGTCCGTTTGTTTCTCTGCTGTAACATACTGACTAGCATCAAAGCACTGGAAGTTTTGGCGTATATAACTGCCCTCCAGCTCGGGAACTATCGTGAGTTGGACTTAGACTGCTTGGAGTTTACAAAAGCAGCTGCTAAGCTAGCTTCACAACAGTTTGTCACAGCAAGGGAGCTTGCTAAATCCAAAGTCAGCCTCGAATTACGGGTGAAAGAGAATCTAGATGACCTCACCATCACTAGTTTTAAAAGTGAAGCGCTCTCTCGCCGCAACCGGTCATCAAAGTACTCTGCCTTGGTTTCTATAGTTTCGATGTTTTCGACTTTAATCAGCTATCTTACACAGAATTAATAATTAAATTGATGAATTCACAGAATTTTTTCCGTAAATTCACATTTCTTGAAATTTGTCTCAGTATGTAATGATTTACGTACTAATTTGTTATCAAATCATGCTGATGACACTTGATTGACTGCAGCAATCATTGCATTGCATTATCATTGTTATAAATTGTAACTTTATGTTAAAGCTTTTGCAATACTGTAACTAAATACTTATAGTCATGCAAATAAACCTTATGTTGTTGTTGTTGTTGTTGCCGATGCAGTCTTCCTTGATTCAAATGTTTCTCGTCTCGTTAATCGCCCTGACATTCTACCATTTCTTTATCCGTTAAAGGAGCTACGTCGCACTGTTTTGAGGAGGCGACAGTTCGCTAAAAATCGTATTATGATATATACAGTGTTTTTAGTTTCTTTATTATTTATTTTGTCCAAAATACTGCTATTCCAAATCCGACTAACTTTAAGGGTAAATAGAGATTGTTTTGTGTCATATTGCATAATTAAGTTTCAACCGGGCTGACCTTAGGTTTTGTTTCGCATGAATATCAACCAAAGGATAGTTTCTTGTTAGTTTAACTGTGGCCAAACTAAAGTCTTGTTCACACCAGTTGCAATGAGTATGAACCGATAGAAAGTAATCGTAACCGATGAACCAATCACATTACCAGTCAAAACTTAAGACAGATTTCGCTTGATTGATTTGCACTTCTTGACCGTGACTCTTACGATTTACTATTCATAAACTAGTTCGCTTAAGCGAACCACAAAAAACGTCTGCAACGGAGGCTAACGCAACCTATTCTATTAATTATAGATCATAGAATTTTATTTGAGGAAAGAGAGCTGTGAAATTGTAAAAAGTCAACGACTCAGAAACCGTTTTAGGCATAAAGAGGGGGACGTAAGGGTTTGCGGTATTGCGGTATTGGGTTATTTTTGGTGCGGTGTTGCGGTAATTTTTCGTTTCAAATTACAGTATTGCGGTTTTCAGAGTCCAAGCGGTGTGCGGTAAGTTTAAATTTTATGTCGCGGTAGTCGGTGAAAAACTCATTTTATATAACATAGCTGAAAGAAATCGCGCTCTCTGATTGGCTAATACGCCGGATCCATTTGCCAGTGGGTTGCACGCTGACGTCAGTTTGTTTACTTTTTTTGCGGAAACCTTTTTTTTTCTCCTCGATATCGCCAGTTTTTATCTTAAAGCTTATTCTGTCGCTAAAATCATGGAAACATCTAGCGCCTCTTCTCGACATGACGACGTTGAACTACCAAATTTCGACCTTAACTTGTTCGGTG
Organism: Porites lobata; assembly: GCA_942486035.1. Lineage (NCBI taxonomy): Eukaryota > Metazoa > Cnidaria > Anthozoa > Scleractinia > Poritidae > Porites > Porites lobata. The sequence goes on along the minus strand of CALNXK010000459.1, from coordinate 166,561 downwards.
AAACCTCCGTCTAAGTCCGCTAAGAGATTTGCAAATTTGAGCGAGCGGGAGTTGAACCATATTGTTGAACAAAGACATTCAGAGAAGACCAAAAAAACAACAAACTGGTCTGTTTCAACTTTTCGAGGTAAGCCATCTATAGTAACAATTCCACAATGTTTTCCAGCAATTTTGTGACATACAACTTAATTGGTAAATGGTAAAGCTAGAAGTGAAAACTAATTTTCTCCCGTCGAAAGCTATTTAAATGTCAGCGACCAAAACTCGTGCATTAACTTTTATCGGCTGCATGAATTGAGGCTAAGAAAAGTAACACTTTTTTATTTAAATTCTTGTTGTAAAAAAAGGAAAACGACGATTGTCTTTTTAAGATGGAATTTAATGTTTTTATCATAAAATTGACAGGTTATAACAGCGAAAAATTGCTCGCTCATTAAACTAAACCACAGGTGACCCAAGCGTAATATGAGAGTTTGTATGGGAGAAATAGAGTTTGAAACTTAGATGAAATAAATGAAGTAAAAGCGATAAAAGTTCTCAATAAAGTGTAAATATTGTTACCTAGAGTCGTTGTCTTTGCTTTTACGAAGTTTCAGTTCGATTTAAGTACTTTTACAGCATCTGACCTGACAGTGTAATAATAGGAGACAAGGTAGGACAGAATCGCTCGATCGATCTTCAAAGCAGCTCAGAATCAGCTCCAAATTTCACGCGAAAAAACAAACACACTTACATTTTATGCCGCCAAATCCACAAAGTGGTACGTTAAGATCACTTTCCTGCAATGCGTTCCGGTAAACCTTGCGTTTGGATCGCATAACTTGATCGAAAAGATCAACTACAGTTCAAAAATCGGCGCCATTTATCCGTGACTAGTAAAAAGTGTAACATTTCAACCGTTTTGTCGCTCGGCGGTGACTGGGCGCTAACGTCAAATAATAACTCACCGGGAGAGAGTGACATTACTTCGTTAAGACAAATCTCCACTCACCCACCTCCGAGCCAACCTCCGAGCAAGGTTGGCTTCTCTGTTTTGTTTTGTTGCTTCGTTCATTGGCCAAGTAAAAACAAAGAAGCCAACCTTGCTCGGAGGTGGGTGAGTGGAGATTTGTCTTAACGAAGTAATGTCACCCTCTCCCGGTGAGTTATTATTTGACGTTAGCGCCCAGTCACCGCCGAGCGACAAAACGGTTGAAATGTTACACTTTTACTAGTCACGGATAAATGGCGCCGATTTTTGAACTGTAGTTGATCTTTTCGATCAAGTTATGCGATCCAAACGCAAGGTTTACCGGAACGCATTGCAGGAAAGTGATCTTAACGTACCACTTTGTGGATTTGGCGGCGTAAAATGTAAGTGTGTTTGTTTTTTCGCGTGAAATTTGGAGCTGATTCTGAGCTGCTTTGAAGATCGATCGAGCGATTCTGTCCTACCTTGTCTCCTATTATTACACTGTCAGGTCAGATGCTGTAAAAGTACTCAAATCGCACTGAAACTTCGTAAAAGCAAAGACAACGACTCCAGGTAACAATATTTACACTTAATTGAGAACTTTTATCGCTTTTACTTCATTTATTTCATCTAAGTTTCAAACTCTATTTTTCCCATACAAACTCTCATATTACGCTTGGGCCACCTGTGACTAAACTGTAAAAATTGCTTCACCGAGTGACTACTCGATGCACAAACAATGACATACGGCTTATATTTATTCCACATTTTCAGTCTTCTGTTCTTTTAGATTCGTTTAAAAAAAGAATACTGTTTTTTTAAAGTCGCTTACATGTTGAATTTCAGCTTGAAGTTCAGAGAAAGCAATACAAACACCGATTGAAAACATGACGACTGGCCAGCTGGACCAGAATCTGAGACGATTTTATGCCGAAGCACGAACACAAAAAGGGGAGCCATACAGTAAATCCACCTTGCTTGGATTCAGACATGCCATTGAAAGATATCTAAACGCTCCTCCATACAACAAAGGGCTCCAGTTAGCAAGTGATCCCAGATTTATGCGGTCAAACCAGATGTTAGACGCCCAACTAATCAATTTGAGAAGAAATGGAAAGGAAAATGTGACCCACAAACCTGCAATTGAAGAAGGGCATCTCAAACAGCTAAAAACCAGTGGCGTTTTTTCTCTTTCTTCCCCGCTTTCTTTTCTTAGAAATGTATGGTTCCATATTGTCCTTTTCTTCTGCCGAAGAGGCCGTGAAGGGCAAAGAGCTCTCACCACTAACAGCTTCAAGTTTGCAACCGATGCAGCCGGGCGTAAATTTGTAACCATGGCCCATGATGAAGCTTCGAAGAACCATCCAGGTGGTGTCCATGACTCTTCCAGCAACGAGAAAGAAGCTAGAATGTACGAATCAGCCGAAAGCGACGATGGCTACAAGGCGCTTAAGCTCTATCTTGAAAAGATCAACCCGAAGTGCAGTGCGCTTTTCCAGTATCCGAAGTCAAATGTTAGACCTGAAGACATCGTGTGGTTCGAGCTAAGGCCTTTGGGCGTTAACACCCTCGCCAACATGATGAAGAAAATCAGCGAAGTGGCAGAGCTCTCAACCATATACACAAACCACAGCATACGAGCAACAGCCATAACCCTGTGGTCCAATGCTGGAGTCCCTAATCGACACATCATGTCAATTTCAGGCCATCGAAATGAGCAATCCTTGGCACATTACAACTCGCGGCCGTCGATTTCTCAGCTTCAAAATTGGAGTGATGTGCTGTCAAGGGCGCTAGCAGTCACTGAAGCTTCATACGCAAGATCTTCTTCTTCAGTGCAATCCACAGTCCGTGTTAGCTGTCCTTCACAATAAGAAGGAAATTCTGCTCCTTCCAATATTGCAAGAGAAGTGGCTCCATTTTTTAAAGATTGCAGCATTCAAAACGTGCAGTTCGTCTTTAATTCGTCGGAAAACCACTCATAATTTAACTAATTGTTTGAGCCCATAAGGTCCTTACCGATAGCTTTCTTTGTTTGCTGGGCAGTTTGTATGATTGTATTTTTTGTCCGAGATCGACAAACACGGCCAAGGTGTAGCTTTGTCATTTTTTGAATGAAAATTTTCGCGCGATTGCGGGTATGTTTCTAACTTCATGTAAGTGGCTCTAAAGTCAAGTATTAAATAAATATTTCTATCCAAAATGGAAGCTGTTAATTCTCTATGTTATAAAAGAAATGGTAAACGTTGCAGCTGTGCAACCATGGAGTTATGGATGCACTTGGGAGGTTTGCTAAGCACTCAAGAAGCTAGAGTCGCACTCGGCTATCGCCTCGTGCGACTCTTGCGCTTCTTTCTTGCTTAGCAACCTCCCGCGTGCATCCATAACTCCATGGTTGCACGCTGCACGTTTACCATTTCTTAAGTGTCGCAGTGATCTGCTTCTTTTTCATGACAAGAGGATACAAATCCTAAAAGGTCTCCCTAGCTAGCCTGCGTGACCTGCGTGTCTTCGTATAGTTGCACAGTCGGGGATCGTATTACGCAAACAGTGCAGACAAATCGTATGGCTTGTAATTTCAGTTAATACTTGATATGATTGACGACATTAGCTTTTTTATTTTTTATTTATTTTTATTTTTTTGTTAATTTTTCCTTTATTTTTTGCACAAGCACTAGTACATCTATACCAATAAAACACTACTACAAGTACACAAAATACACTTCCTACTATACATAAATAATGGCTGACCCAAAGACTGTTTAGGTACAATTACTAATATAAAATAGGATATAAGTTTTTTTTTTTGCATTCTAATTCTCACTACCACGGCAGAATAGCTGAAACTTTTCCCATTTACTTTCCTGATCGGTAACTTTGTTATTTGAATTCATAAGTTTCTTTTCTAACTGATGAACATAACTGACTTTATTTAAAAAAAACTTTAAAGGAAGGATAAGTACATTTGTTACGACATTCATGTTAAAAATTCTATGCTGGAATTCTCTAGATTTGGTGTCTATGAGAACATTGAAAGGCAATTTATAAATATCGTGCCAATCAAGGCATATATCAGGAAACTGTTCTTCAAATCTCGCTTGTGCAGTTAGTTGGTCTGGTTTCATATCCTGCTCTAATTTCAGAATAAACATTCTTGCAAAGGACGCTCTCGATCTGTACGGCCTGGTTTTTAAGATAGAGTTTAATTTGATCATACAAAAAAAAAGTTTTACCACTTTTGGGTCCGCAAGATGTCAAGGATTTTCGCCATTGAGTTGGTAGGGCCTCAAAAATTTGAATTAAGTGAAACCATTCAAGAGGTGTGAAAGGTAACCCATTTGGATTCTGCTTGATTAGTAAAACATTTGTGTCGGTCACAAGATTTTCTAGCGTGATTATTCCTTTGTGTTGTAAAAAATTCGCCAATTTTCAGCAAAGCAGTTGGAAAATAATTCTTTCACATTATCTAAGACAGGTCGGAGGTAGACTACTTTTAAGCTGTAATTTCAGCGTTAAGAAACTTCCAGTCACCTTACCCAAATTTTATGTAGAATGTTTACAAACCTTCTCTGAACACTCTGCGTCTGTAAGGGAACAGATCCTTAATTTAAGTAACTCTTCCAGATCTAGCACAGTTATATGGAACAACAGACACATTCTGATCGACGGAAAATCGGTGTTCTATCAAAGACATTAACTTTTTGATCCAATGATACGTAAACATGTTGCACTATATTTATGACCTCATGGACCTTGTGGGAATAGTCAGCTTGGTTAACCTCGTTAGCAATGTTACCGCCACTTTCGTGCCAGTCGCAAAAACAATGGTGAGCGATCCAGAGGGTCAACTAAGTGATCAGCCAGATATTCAAGCAAATAGTGAGGTCAGTGAGGTCGTTATAAATTGCGTAGCGTCGAAAGATAATCTATGAAGATGGTGTGGTCTAAAAATTACTACTCGTCCTTCTCGTTGTGCATGCAGGAATATAGAATGAGCTAGTATTCGTGTGTGCTTAGCCTACGTAGCATGGCGGCCCGGGGGGTGGGGGTACTTCCTTATAAGAGGCCAATGGGAATGTGTCGCTGGATGGGGTCGCATTTTCAAGACTGGATTGACTATAATGGGGTCGCATTTTCAGAGAGTTACTAGAATGGGGTCACACATTTTCTGCTTTTTTGGCGTAAGATAGTTCTTCAGATTTAGGGTTAGCAAACGTACCAGAATATTTGTATTGTAGATGAAAAGTAAAGTGCTCTTCATTCAATCTAAAAAATGGTCAATTCATAAAGATAGAAAGTGACTAAGTTTGGATCGCGAAAGCTAAATATTAATTTGTCCAAAAGTGACTAAGATGGGGTCTATAATTGGCCACAGAATAGACTATAATGGGGTAGGGGCTCTGAGAGGCCAGTGGCACATACCAAGCAAAAAATTAACCTAAGTACCCCCGCCCCCCGGGGCATGGCAGTTTTACGTGATTTTGTCGGCAGCACGACTGTGTGCGGCGAAGCAGCTACCGTCTCAATCTCCTCGCCCGCGCCCGCCTTTATTATTTAGCGCGTCCAACCAAAACCGCCATGCTACGCAGGCCGGTGTGTGCTGTGTGCCCTTCGAATCCTAAAGGCAGCCCGGGTCGACGTTTTGAAACCCTCAGCAGAGAACCGAGGTAATTGTGAATCTGAAACAACCTCGTAAGAGTCAACTGTTTTCCGTCCGTTTATGATCCAGGTCGGTAATATATAAAGTAATACTAGAAAACTCCTGTTGTATCACAAGAGACTATAAAGGGGACAGAGAGGACATCCCCGATATACACCCTATTCCATAGGTAATTCGTCTCGAGTTATTTTTAGAATCGGAATAAAGTTACCTCGCGCGAGGCGTGGGTGTTTCGTGGAGGTTTCGCATGACCAAACGCCGTGCAAAACATGTCGGGCGAGAGGCAACGAAAGCGTAAAAAGATCGAGAGCATTCCTGAATATTGAAGCGAAATGAGTCTGCGCTTACCTGGGAAAAAGGTATCGCTGGACTCTTTGACAACCCGTGAAATCAGTTTAACTCGAAGTTGTCGTAACCTCAGTGCTTTAATAAAATGAGAAATTTCGCCGGTCTATTGAAACCGGTCGTTTGTACAATTTAGGGAGTTTAAGATCCAACGACGCACAACTGGAACGTCAAAAAAACAATAGCTTTAATTAGCAAAACAACAACTTCGCACGTGCAACACACTTTTTTGTTCATTTCTTTCCGGTTTTTGCACGACTACGACGTAAAAATGCCTAATTTCGCGTTTTATGGAGGACGTAAATAAGCAACGACGAAATTTTATTTCTCTTTCTGAGCTTGAATATGGTCCCTTGAAATTCAGCTTTAGGAGGGTTCGCCTACAATTGACAAAGTAAGTGGGTAGGAATAATCGCTATAAAGACTGAAAAAAATAAACATCAAACCAGAAATTGCTCTCTTCAAACTGTAAATTATAAATGATCATGAGAGAATATTTAGTGTATTAAGGATTTCCCTGCTCTACTGCTCTAGGGCGATTCTTTTTTAATTTCGGTTTCGCTTTCGCAGAAATCTCGCTGTAGTCGTTTTCGTCGACAAAAGGAATAGCAAAATCGCTCTCCGCGTCTTCCCTCATTTTGTTCTGCGTCATTTCGTGAAGGACGCGGAACACATTCGCGCTATGTGATTGGCTATTGTCTAATCCCCCTTGAGATCTGTGGTGTTAAAAATAACTCGAGACGAATTACCTATGGAATAGGGTGTATATGGGGGATGCCCTCTCTGTCCCCTTTATAGTCTCTTGATAAAATGAATGATCTTACGTTTAAAGTACGCTTGACATCGACTCACCGTGATTTGGAAACACTGACATAAAAGTGTTATTTCTATTTGAAAGGAGGATTTGTAGTATTGACAACTTCAACTTTTTGCCATTTGTAATGCGGGTTCGGTATTTGGCTAAATTTTGATGCAGTATTGCGGTATTCGTACCCCCCTTACGCCCCCTCCCATAAATGCTGTGATTTTTTTAGGATTCTGCAAATCATTTGAAAGAATAATAATATCTATAGCAGTTGGTCAAGCAAAAAACAGAATCTAAATTGTGCTATAATTGTCACCGTTATTTTCAACAAAATAACTTGATATAGCAAGCATATTATCAAATGATTTTTACAATAACTATAATCGTTTGTGGGTGATCATTGTGAAGGAAATATATTGTTCTATTTGACATAATGCCAGTAGGAACTTAAAAGTTTATTAACCCATAATGATTAGTTAAGCAAATATTTAGAAAACCCAATCCTGTTCGAGATGACTCGGATTCGATTCACAAAAAGAGCAAGATAGCTCTGATTCAGGAAAAGGAACCATAGATACGTCAGGGCCTTTAGGGATACCACATAGAAATTAAACGCCATTTCTTGTCAACTCATTCTTCAATGTTATCACTGTGTTTGTGCGGCGGGTGGGAGGGACTAATATTCTTAGGGGGAGGGGCCGGGGAGAAGAGGGCCGATGCCCATAGGGGAAGGGTAAATGCTTTATATTTCTATTTTTATCGGGAGGTGGGGGGAGGCGACTCTTGGGTTAGGAGGGTAGAAATTGGGTCCAAAGTGGGAGGGTCAGCCGAAAATTTTGGTCATACTGAGGATCGGACGCATGCCAACAATCTTTTATGTAGATTGGGAGTTAGGTAAAAAATATGTAAACGGAGAGGGGTTGGTGTGAATATCCATATACACACATTCTGGAAACCTGCCAGCCCCTCCTCCATGCCCAAAATGGTCTCTTACCCAAAGAAATAGACTCGTAATTTATGCAGGTAAAACAAATAAAGGTAAGAAGGTAAAATATGAGGGCGTTGTGAGTAGAAACAGTGAATAACAGGGGGAGAAAATGAGCACAGGCATTTTTGAGATAACAAGCCTATGTTGCATTGTGGTCTAGCTAGTATAAACACCTTTTGTTCGTTGATTGTATGGAAGCTAGCCCAAGCTTCATCACCATGAGCTGAATTGAGAAAAGGTCAATAATGCAGCTAAATAACGACAGATTGCTTGTAACCTTTAAATTCAATGTCATATCATTAATAATCAATAACTAATCTTACCTCTGACATATATTTAACAATTTCTTGATAACTCTCCCTCTTGTCAAAGTGATCTTTAGCGTCTTTCACTATATCTTCGTATATCCTGTTGTGTTCTTCCCTCAAGTCGTTGATGTTCTTGACTCCCGTCTTGTTTTGATCCCAAGTCTCAAGCTTTTCGATTAACTTCGTAAAATACCGATTGCGATCCGGTACAGACTTGACTGTTCCCAGCCCTCCAAGATTGGCTTGGGCGTAGTCTTTCAGTTCTTTGTAGAACGAGTCTCTGAATTTATACATCTGTATTGAAAGAGTTAAAAAAGCAAGTAAATATTCATACTTAGAACGACCATCTGTCAACAAACGGTTTTTATGTGGAAAAGTCGCGGAACAGACGTGCCGTACCATTGCAACGATGGTGTCTTCATTGAATAAGAAGGAATCTCGTGCGACTCGACAATCAACGAACGACTACTCTAAATTCTGTAGAGTGACGGTGTACTGTCGCAATTTGTAATAACTATCGCACTTTGTAATACCTGTCGCAATTTGTAATAAATTCATCGCACTTTGTAATACCTGTCGCAATTTGTAATAAACCGTGTCGCACTTTGTAATAAAAAAGCTGTCGCAATTTGTAACAACTGTCCATTGCACTTTGTAATAAACTAAGCTGTCGAATTTGTAATAATTCCATTACACTTTGTAATAACTTTTTGAGAGTAATTAAACTTACTTCGTCAACATTAATATAACGCCAAAATATGCATGGTACTTCATAATCAAAGATGATGACGTCTGCTAGCACGTAACATCTCCGCTCATTCAAACATTTAACTTTATTCACAGTCCTAAACATTTTTCTAGATTGATGTTGATTAGTTATCTGACTTACGAAATGCTGTATTCTTGAACCTTGCTATTGTACTAGGTGGCTTGCATTCAATGGTTACCCGGCGGGTGTACTTCCTTATATGGTCAATACGGGGATGTGCCTCTGGACAGAGCATTGCCAGAGTACAGGATCTAGACAGAGCTAGACACACTAGACACAAACGAGCCATTATTGAAAAGCATTTAATTTCCGAAAGTCGTAACATCCATCCTACATCATTCGAATAAGGACAAGAGGAGAGTTCAAGCTTTCCTTGTTAGATCTTATAACAGGTCGACACAACACGTGGTGCACCGTCCTTGAATTGTCTAACGCGCAATCTTAAAGAAGTAATAGTGGCTTCCATATTTTGGCCAACTTAATCAAACGAGGCCTAGAAAAATTCAAAATGTTTACTGCAAATGCAAAAAAAAACGTCACCAGTGGCAAACCGTCGAACCACAACAGAAACCTAAACACAAAATCCAATTAGTCGCTGGCGTGAATACCTTCGTATGTACCTGTTTTTTAAACACTCACTTGGGGTCTTACACTGAGCCGGCTGGGCATTTGGTCCATTATTCTCACTTGATTTGGTCCCATATAGGAACAAAAGGAGTACTCATTCCATCTTAAAACAATTGTTTTCTATAAGGAGTCCTCTAAAGCAAATACCATGGGGATAGTAAAAAAGTATCCTTCCCTGCGTATATACAACTCGTAGGACCTTGCAATTCTTCCGAGCGTGTTCTGGATTACTGTTTTTCCACAAAATGGAAAGGATGAAATAAACCATTCATTACTACTTGAGTTACCCTATCTAAGGATCAAACCAAAGACACAAAGCCAACAACGTAAAAAAATGATACCCTATTAAAGGCTCGAGATCCTCAAAAACCATACCCTATCAGGCGGTACTTACCTATCTAGCCCATCCATATATGAGATTATCCTCCCCCCCCCCCGAAGACTTCACGTGTCACGTGGCAAGCAAACATGGATTTGGACGACGAATGCGAGGTTATTCATGTCTTTTTGATGATATGTCACAGGAAGTTTCATGTCTTTCATAAAGCGTTTCTAGTTGGTCACGTGATTAATCAAGGCAGAAAAATTTATAGCGGAAGACATGCATGTTAGACCAAAGAAAATGTTACGGAGATGTTACGTGCTAGCAGACGTCATCATCTTTGTTTATGAAGTACCATGCATATTTTGGCATTATATTAATGTTGACGAAGTAAGTTGAATCACTCTCCAAAAATGATTACAAAGTGCGATGGAATTATTACAAATTGCGACAGCTTAGTTTATTACAAAGTGCGATGGACTGTTATTACAAATTGTGACAGCTTTTTTATTACAAAGTGCGACACGGTTTATTACAAACTGCGATGGATTTATTACAAATTGCGACAGGTATTACAAAGTGCGATGATTATTACAAATTGCGACAGTACAGACGGTGCCGCGTGACGTCGCTCTTTAGAGCCATACGAAAACTTCTCTAGCGAGAAAAGTTAAGTCTAAAAGGGGAACCTCGAAGCATTGTCACTGAATAGCCCAAGAATGCTTAATTAAGTCAGGGTAATCCCTGATCAGCTTATTTTAATCACGTTCTCACGAAAGAACAACATTAACTTTTTAAGTTAATTCCGTAGTTTCGCACCGCGCACCTCTACTGCGCATAACATTGATAGTTCACTTTTCTCTTCTTTACGTCGGATATGACTTGAAATGGAGTAAAAGCAATGTTGCCGAACAATATATTGTCAAGCACGTCCGACTAAACACTTTTTAGTCACTATTTTGAAACATCTACATTTTATTTAGTCAGCAAGAACTATATAACAGTTATCACGATAAAAAGTCTCCTTAGTCCTCCCTCTGCCATCAATAATGCTCTTGTACTCCACCAGAATGACGTAATCTGAGTTGCCAACGCATAGGTTAAAAACGAACACCTTGACCTTGACCTTGACTTTTATTTCGTTTTCAAATTAACGAGTTTCCATTGATAACTGTACCAAGTTTCATGAAAAATCTATGTTGGGTTTTATTTGTACGGAATTACCTTAAAACATTTCATTCTTGAGTTATTCTACCTTCAACTCTTTACCTTAAAATATGCGCTGGCAAGTTCTTGCATTTGATACCAAGGCTTTAGATCCAAGTAAGGCACAATATTCTTAAAGTATCCTGTCATACCAGTAAACAGTTCCGGCATGGCGTATTCCAGAGTGTAAGCATAGACGTTGGTATCAAACACCTCTTCTGACGGCTTGTTGAATTTTTCCCGGAAATTTTCGTTGAACGCGGCCGTCAGGATCCCCGAGGTGTGTCCAATTAATCCCACATCGTAATCCGATGTACAAGTAGCGCTGCCGTAGGGTCGAGGGAAGCACACGGCTGTGGGGAGTATGTACCTGCCATTGCTGTCCTGAGTACATGCAGTAAGTGATTTAGCGCTCTGCATGAACAATACAAAGGTAACGTACAGGTATCGAGCTTCGGTGATGGCGAGAAGCTTCACGCAGCCATTGGCTTTGTAATTTGGGTTTGCCTTGGTTACTTTCCAGTCCGGGTTACGTAGAAAGAAATTCTCGATTCTTGTGGCTGCGTACTAAGTACAAACGTATTAATTCATTTATGGGCCTTTAAGGATTTCACCTTCTCGGCCTAACAGAAGATGCTACCGCTGCTTCTACTGCTACTACTACTGGTTATTAAATTAAATCTGCTGCTGCTACTGCTGCTACTAATGCCACTGCTGCTGCTACTGCTACTACAACTGCTACCGCTACTGCTATACTACTACTGCTACTGCTACTGCTACTGCTACTACTGCTACCGCTGCTACGACCGTTTACGCCAAAACTATCATTTACAGGTTCACTTGGTTGAGGCATTTTTTACCTAAGAGCTATCTTGATGCTAATAGACCTTTCCCGAATTCGCTTGGATGATCACGAAACAATGGTTTCAAGTCGAGGTAGGCCTTGATAAATAAAAGAATCAAGTTCAGTCTCGACTTGGAACCATTGTTTCGTAATCAGCCAAGCGAATTCGGGGAAGGTCTATTGTAAAGAAATTCGGATGCGGAATATCTGAAACTGAATTCAAATAGAGACCCTGTTTAGTTGAAGGTAAGGTGCCCCTTCTATTGTTAGGAACATGTCTATTGTTTTTTCTCATGGGAGACCAAAAGAGCTAGCGCTGTAATAGGGGTAAGATCACCATCCGGCAATACTCTCAATATTACCTCAAAATAGTCATCGGGCACGAAGTTTTTCATCTCTTCTTCAAACTGTGGTTTCTTGAACATTTTGGGACCTTGCCCTGGCAGGGGCTGCAAGCAAAAGTACTTCACTACACAGGTCTCTATCCATGCTACATCTCCGGCGTCATCTGTCTTTTTCAAGGCTCTTTTATATGTAATGGAAGGGAATAGAAGGATGAGTAATTTAAAAATTTTGTGACAAAGGCGAATCTAGGGGAGGAGTGCAGGCGATGCTTAAGGTCACTAAGGATTTGATATTATTAACTCATTTGGTGATCGAGTCCCGATCATAAATGGTGCACTTCTAGCTTCAAAAAAAGAAAAGAAAAGAAAAGAAAAAGAAGGAAAGAAAGAAAAGAAAAAAAAAATGGAGGTGCAACACCTGCCCCCTTAAAAAATCCTGGATCCGCCTCTGAAGATTATTGCTAATGTTGTTTATCTAGAACAGAAACTCTTGCCCCGTGTAGTTGGTGATTTTCAACCTTTCATAAGTTCACACATTAAGGTTAGACGATCGATTATAGTGCTGGGTGGTTCTCTTGCTATATGTTTTATTTCACTTCCGTGAAATAAATTACCTTTATGCCGCCTGCTACTCAAGAGCAGGGAGATTGCATTGGCGAAGCTCGGTTTGATGAGAATACAAATGGTACACCAGTTTTGGCAAACTTGGGCCACTTAAGTGGCCCTTTATTTTAGGCAATAAATTGTCTATAACACCCGTAAAGGATGCCCTATCTTATTTAGTACAATGATCTTATCAAAGGTGAGGGGAAAAACCGATACGGTGGGTTAAAGAAAAAAGCAAAGCTTGTCGGTGGAGTTGGGGAGAAAAAGGGAAAACTCGCATCTATCACATAAGGTATAATTGCAAGAGAGGAGGCCTGGTGTGTACTAGAGATAGCTTTGTTCCCAGGCTCCACCAATACCGGAAGTTTCTCCACCAGAAATCTTGATGAGGCATCTGCATAAATTCATTTAAAAATCGAAATTATTCTCATTCCAAAAAACTTATTTTTCTTAATATAATAATTTATTTTTCGCGCTTTTCGAAGATGACGTCACTATACAGAGAGGAGAAATACCGGAAATTTTATCGGAAAAAAGATTCATGACTTCTTACCCTTTATCAAAGCAGGCCGCTTTTTCTTCGGAAGTTAAGAAGTTACAATGTTCCGCGTTGATCCCAAAACCCTAAAAAACAAGAATCAATCATCTTGGCAAGTTGTCATCAATAGAGGATGAATATAAAATTCTGCCTGGAGAGCAGTACAAATCTTCTGATGTTTAGGGGGCGTTTACATGGGAAAAAGTTGTCCCAAGTGGCAGAGCAGAAGTGATAAGGCCGCTAAAGTTCTACGACTTTTTTTCTTTAACTGGGAGTGATGCGCCAAAACAATAAGGAGGGTCTGGATGGGGTTAACTGACAACTGACAAATGGCCAAAATTTTAACTGACAACTGACAAATAGGCTAAAATTTAACTGACAACTGGCATTTGTAGAGGGTTTTACTGACAACTGACAAAAGATCTTATTGCCCTAAATATCCTTCAAAACCCGTTGTAAATAACAATGTTTTACTCTTTTCGTCAAACAAATGCAAGTTTTATATTAAAACTTAGCAGCGGGACGCTTGAGTGTCATATTTCGTTAATAATTTGCTATTTTGGAAATTGAAAACACAAGATATTCTCGGTTTCTAATTTATTGGTTATTACACGACCTAAAGATCTCTCTCACCCACTAAAGTAAAATTTGTTCTCTCAAGATATACAATACCGCACATACATTGTTTCACTTATCTATCAGAAAACCTGTCAATACGCCCTATACCGGAATGTTTCATTGAGATTGTGGTGTCACGAGATTCTCGCGTTAACTACAACTTGCGTGTCTCGCTAATAGAGCTCTTGACAGATTTAAAGCACTAATTGAAAAAGCGATAATAATCAAATATTACTGACAACAGTTTCCGACAACTGTATGACCCGAGCACGCGCCAGCTTACATGATGGCTGCCAATGCAAGCGATTGTAAGCTTTTACCGCGTTAATTCGGATACGGCATTCGAAAGACATGGAAGCCGTATTCCGATAAATGACTTAAATACAGTACATGCTCTCAAAAAGCACCTTATTCAATTCCTTGGTCTGAAGGAACTAACAATTAAATACGGCCTTGGAGATTTCGATATAAAGCTTTATTGGATGGCATCGAAACCGGGCGGGAAAACTGTAGTTTGCGAAATGAAAATCTGTAGTTTGCGAAATGAGAATCTGTAGTTTGCGAAATGAAAATTTGTAGTTTGCGAAATGACAATTTACTTTCTCCCTGCGTCTACTGGGATATTCTAAACAGAAAATTCCCCCCCCCCCCCCCAAAAAAAAGCCGTTTCGCCCGGAAAATTCAAATTGCGCGGAATGCGTGACGTTTTCTTTGCCACGTGTAAAGTTTAACTTAAGCTCAGGCGTTTTTGAGCGACGGACAGCAACCGGAAGCAAGACCTCTTCCCTTTTTATATACCTTGACGCCACCACATTTGTATTGATAAGTGTCATTACTCTTATAGAGACGATCTGCCTGAAAATTTGCCCAAGAATGCAAAAAGTCCACTTCCGGTGGAAAGTACATACTCGATATTCCATTCTTGAAATGCATATTGAACTATTTATAAGTATAAAGGTGCAAATGTAAGTTCCACTGAGAAATAAGTTAGCTTCTGGGGCTGATTGCTCCTCGGCCCCGGGTGATCGCCTGACCTGTTAAAAAATGTAACGCAAGGGTCTCCTACGTAGCAAATGTATGCAAAGGTCATCGCCAGGATAATCTCCCGCCAGAATTTAATTTTGACCGGGAAATTACATAGCACTTGCATACGGTGTATATGTTGGCCCTGGTAGATCATGTCGGTTTTTTGACGGTAGTGTATTTTCATTATTGATTATTTTTAGATTTTAGAACCCTTTTTGTTGAAATTAAATTACCTATCCTTCTCTATTATTGAATCACTTATTTCTTTATAAGAGGTGATGAAAAGTTTCCGATTTTCCGTCCAGTGAAGGCCATTTTAAGAACCGATGCAGCAATCTCACTGACTTTCCTCCAAAGGGAATTCCTGCCGTCAAATGACACTTAAACAACAAAAACTTCTGCTGGAAATACTTTTTTTTCCTGCATTTGTTTATCCATACAAAACGTTAAAACCACCATGTTCGAAAGTAAACAACGAAGCCACAATGATGTATTTTATCGGTTCGTTTGAATATCGCGTGACGTTTCTGAAAAAGAAATAACTAAATTACTTAATTCATTATTAACAGCCAATTAGCTGACAACTGACAAATTGCTTTAAATTTAACTGACAACTGACAAATGGCCAAAATTTTAACTGACAACTGACATTTGTACCCCCCCCCCATCCAGACCCTCAATAAGCTCTTCATTTGTTTCACTGTTGCTCCAAACTTGTGAAAAACCTTCAATTTGTCGCACCAGAGTAAAGCTACTTGAAGATATTCACAGAAATGTCAGTTTTCCTGCTGATCAAATTGCCACCTCTCCCAAAGTACAAGGCGTTATATTTCTAAATTGATTTTGGTGGCATTTGATATTTCGTTCTTTGGCCCCAAAACAGAAAATCATGAGCATAAAAACGGATAGATGTCCTTATAACAAAAGCTAGGCCAAAAACGGTTTTTCTGCTCCGTCGTTTCTGGTACAGGGGATATCCTCTTCCCGAGGCCCTGAGAAAGCAAACTTTTGCCTAATTTCTTTGTAAATTTATGTCGACCGTTTACAGGAGATATTTCACTTTGCCTTGGCTAGAAGGGTCACCCTCTTTGCGAAAGAAGGTGATCCAAGTACCCGGGACAAGTGTTCTCCATGTAAACACTTCAATTTGCCTATAACCAGGAGCCCATAACCCGGAGCGTCTAACTTCCATACTGCGTCTATGCAACGGCGTTTTCACAAGTAGGTCTATTTTTAGATAAGCCTTTCCCGCGAATTCTTTTCGAAAAGCCAATCACTAGCAATTGCGTCATCAATGATAAACCTTTAATACGTAACTAGGACAACTCCTTCACATTGAAACACACGTAAGGAATCTTCAGAGGAGTCTTCTGACAGTACTCCAAGCGATTATTTCAGTATTTACACGGAAACTAGCAGTTCAAAGCAAGATTTGCAAAACCTAGCCAGGACTTGTACTTCATCGGCAACAACACATAATTCACGTAAAGGGAATTAAATCGAAATCATCTTCGAAATAGCCGACCGTGACAAGGTCCAAGCGAGCTACTAACAGTCTAAACGACGATCAAATGGAGGAATTGGCCTCGTGGAACAGTTATTTTTCGTGGGAAAAGCATATCTAAAAATAAACTCACTTGTAAAAACGCCGTAGCACGAATTTATGGCAGTTGAACGCTCCGGGTTATGGGCTCCTGCTATAACCCAAGACAAATCTTTTCGTGTGAGCATTTGGTTTAGCCACAACTGAAATTGCTTGGTTTCTTGGGCAACGTTTTCACCCATCATTTTGCACTACCTTACAGCTTTTAAATTAGCAGTAAAAGATAGATTTAAAAAAAGGGCGGGGGGATGAAATATCAAAATGACCAATTGAAGGCTCTTCAATTGACAGCAAAACAAGTGATTTCACTCTAAGTTTTACCTTGAAGTTCATGTTCAGAAAGACCACAAAAACCGCCAAGTACGTCTGTGAAGTGTCCATCTCGTGTCAATTGACCGAATACCGATAGTACTTGTAGTCTAAATAATTTGAGCAATATAAAACGACAAGCAACAATATAAAACCGACCATCCGTTTAGAAAGCCTGCTACCTTCGCAGTGAATAAATAATAAAATGTGGCCATATGGCAGATAACCGGTCAAGGTTTTCAAAATACTAAATGACCGGCAGTCCTGTCTTTTCAGTAAATTTCACAAATCCAAAAACAATCCAGCTAAACCAAACTATCATATGTCGATGAAGATAAGTCAAGCGAAATGTACTGTGAATATAGGACTGCCGGTCATTTAGTGTTTTCAACACCTTGACCGGCAGTCGAGCTGAAAAAAGTTCTAAGTGTCACAAAACATGGTTTCGTTTTCAGCGTAAACCAAACGCTAGACTGACTTTTCTTTATCGACATATAACAGTTTAGATTAGCTGAAAAAGTAGTAGGTGAAACAGAACTTTGCGGGTTCCAACAGCGTCTATTCTTCCGCGGATCAAACAGCAATAACTCGTCTAGGACACGGCGAAATAATCGGCGATGTAATCGAAAAATCAGTTCAAAGCAACTTACTTATATTATATGATTTTTACAACCATTGAAGACAAAAGAATACAATAGAAATAGAATCAGAAATCACTTAGAGTTAAATGAAAACTAAATACAAATTCTATTTTTAACCTGAAATCTTTTGTTACTGTTGCTATTTTAGAAAGTAAAAGTACTGAGACAAAGACCTAGGTAGGTCAGCAAAACAGCGTTTAAGTACAAAGTGTTACAGTATGAAATAAATTGCAAGTTCAGCTATCGGCTGTTTAAACAGGAAAAGCGCAGACTGATTGGAAGTTTTCACCTTAAACAAAAATCCGATCTAATTTTCAAATTACAAGACAGCAAACCTTTCATATTCAAAATTCGGTTATCACCTCTCCTTAACTAACAACTTAATGAAATATACTTTTGCAAATAAATATAACTAAATTGCAATTAGAACGAGGTACACCTGTATCAAAGGCGTTACCATGAATAGGTGTCGTCTGGTAGTTGAATCACGAAAAATAGACTGAAGTCAAATAAACCATTATTAAGAAATTAAGTATTCTTTTAAGAGTCAACATTGACGTAAAATGTATATAATTGAACAGAGAACGAGCAATTAGTTTTGTCTGTTAAAGAACACTGTTGGCTTCTCTATGATTATTACTTCGCGAACACAAAGCAAATTAAAGAAAGGACAATAAAATGGCACGAGCCTTTTTGCAGAGTTAAAACCTCTTTATGCAAATTCAGTATGAATTACTAAAACATCGTCAAAGCGAATATTTGAAAGCTATATATGAAACTCGAGGCAAATAAAGAATTCATGGAAAATCTCTCCTTACAGTTTTCACCCAACATTTTGCACTACCTTACAGCTTTTAAATTAGCAGTAAAAGATAGATTTTTAAAAAAAAGGGGGCAGGGAATGAAATATCAAAATGACCAATTGAAGGCTCTTCGATTGACAGCAAAACAAGTGATTTTACTCTAAGTTTTACCTTGAAGTTCATGTTCAGAAAGACCACAACAACCACCAAGTACGTCTGTGAAGTGTCCATCTCGTATCAACATTGACCGAATACCGATAGTACTTGTAGCCTAAATAATTTGAGCAATATAAAACGACAAGCAACAATATAAAACCGACCATCCGTTTAGAAAGCCTGCTAACTTCGCAGTGAATAAATAATAAAATGTGGCTATGTGGCCGGTAACCGGTCAAGGTTTTCAAAATACTAAATGACCGGCAGTCCTGTCTTTTCAGTAAATTTCACCAATCCAAAAAATCCAGCTAAACCAAACTATCATATGTCGATTAAGAAAAGTCAAGCGATCATGAAATACTTTATAGATCTCAAGAATGGTTCACGCTGGGCTCAGAGGACGAAACCATGGTTTGTGACACTTAACTTTTTCCAGCTCGAATGCCGGTCAAGGTTTTCAAAACACTAAATGACCGGCAGTCCTATATTCTCCGTAATTTTCACAAAATCGAAAAATCCCAGCTAATTTCCTCAATGGTAAAATTTATTTTCAAACAGATTTTAAATACCGTAAATCCTCTATAGAGAGGG
>CALNXK010000459.1:112500-140000 GCA_942486035.1 Porites lobata | reverse complement strand
ACGAATAACAGCACTGTGTCAATGTAATGAAGCAACTGCATGTTGTCAATAACAGTGATCTTCTCATATTTTAAATGCAACGCTGCTTTTAAAAGATAAATGGCAGACAGCCCTACTAAAAAACAATTTTCTATTTATTTATTTTTAACAGGATCATTTTTTTTTATTAAGCACTCAAAACATTCCTCTTTATAGTTAGCAATAAAATTTCTTACACTGGGACTTTTAGCGTCGCCTGTCGGTGAACAATACTTTTGCATTGTCTGTGTAATTTCAGCTAAATGCACTATTTTGTTTTTAGAAAGCTTCCAAATGTTTCCTATTTTTCTATCCAATAAAAAGTGCAGACTTGAACATGTGGTTAACAAGTTGATGAGTTGTTTGATTACTGAATTTCTATGGATTTTCTCATACAAACTGCATGGTATTCTATCGAACTCCATGGACACACTATGGCATTCCATGGAACTCCATCGGTACTTCAGGGAACCCCATGGCATTCCATGGAATTCCATGGACCTCCAAGGAAACTCCATGGAATTTCATGGCATTCCATGGAACTCCATCACTACTTCATGGAACTCCGTGTAACTCCATGGCATTCCATGGAACTCCATGGATACTCCATGGAACTCCATGGCATTCCATGGAACTCCATGGATACTCCATGGAACTCCATGGCATTCCATGGATACTCCATGGATACTCCATGGAAGTTCTGTGGAATTCCATGGATTTCCATCGATTTCCATGGAATTCCATGGATTTCCATGGATTTCCATGGAATTCCATGGAATTCCAGGGAGGTATTTCACACGGGTATCCAAATGTGCATGCATTTCGAGCCGATCGACCGGTTTGATAACGCGCGTTGTGTCACAGTGTGTGACAGTGTGAAAGATCAATCGATCCGCAATCATTGTTCGTCGAATCTTTCTGTGTATATCTCTACAGATCCATATTTTAAATCAATCATTGATCAGTTACTTAAAAGTTTTGAAACTTCTAAAATTCGCATCAACCATAACGTATCATTAACATGCAGGATAATCTAAATAGTAATCTAATCGATTTTGACACAGAACCGCAGTTAACCGCGCGCGTAGAACCGGATACGGTGAACAAAGATAAAATAAGCCCTAAACAAAATTATATAAATAAACGCTCACCTCTCGTGTTGCATGAAGAACCAAACGCTCAAGAAATTCCTCCACATCGTTAATTAACTTACGTTTATGAATCATACTGGATGAATCAAATTTGCTCGACTTAGCACCCGCCCGGTTGCCTGCGTGCAGGGGTTTCGCTAAAAGCAGGCGCGCGGCCCACGGCCCGGGACGGCCCAGCGGCCCGCGGCCCTGCGGCCCTGCGGCCCGGTGGCCCAGTCCTGATTTTCCACAGTCTTTTTGTCCAAAGGTAAATCCACGCGCATCCACAGATCTGCATCGGGTTTGGGCGTGCAAAATGGACGAAGTTGAGTTTGAGTTCGTTTACCATTTTAATCATTTGAATCCTTGTTTCTGTTTGTTGCATGTTGTTCAGATGAGAACGTTTTCATTCTCTGTTCATTCGTCTCTTTACAGAAACATATAGAGGACTTTCATTATCGAAAGATGTAAGTTATTTTCAAACCATACTTTGAAAGTGAAAATTTTCAATCTCAAACTGTGGTTTGAAAATAACTTACATCATTTGAGAATGGACTTCCTCTCTATCGGGTTCTGTAAACAGACGAATAAACAGAGAATGACAACGTTTTTCACTTAGCAACTTGCAAGGAAAGAAAGAATCGAAAAGGGTTGAAATGATTATTAAAATGGTAAACGAATTCAAACGCACCGTCATCCATTTTGAACGCCCAAACCCGATGCCAGATCTGTGGATGCGCGTGGATTTACCGCTGGACAAAAAAACTGTGGAAAATCAGGACTAAGCCGCCGGGCCGCGGGGCCGTCCCGGGCCGTGGGCCGCGGGCCTGCATTTAGCCAAACCATGCGTGCACGTCTCCTATTTCCTTTGTTGCACGCTGAAAAGCATCTTTGTATTTTAAAATTATGGCGGACGGCTGTTGATGGTTGCAACTTGCATTGAGTTGCTCTTTACTGCGCAAAAAGAGTATTTGTCAACTCTGTGGACTGTCCAGGCGCACAGATTTTGTTTTAATCACGAATCAAAATGTCTCCGAATTGTCAGCTACTGGCTTTTACTTTTAAAGGAACGGATCTAAGTTCAACTGGTGGACACACGTACTGTTTGAGTCTTCGCGATGCGAATAAATGTGAGTACGATTGTTCCTAATATTTTAGAATAATCTGTTATTGGAACGTCTAGGCATAAACGTTATGAAAAGGACAGTTGGATATATAGCGTTTCGAAGAGCGCTGTCAATTAATTTACTACCAAAGAGCCATTTTGGCTTTTGTTTATATGTGTTTGCTCACCGATCGTTTTGATACAAAGTAATTTCGATACACCAGGCGATACATCTCGTTCAGATACAAATCGATTCAGTGGAGGTGTACAACCAATATTTCGCGACATTCGTTTTTCTTGTTCACGCGCAATAACCATACATCAGATAATCGCAATATTTTTGCAGTTTCACTGCTTACGTTCGTATCGAAACGACTATTTTCTTGCTCTCATGCCAAATGTGTCACTTTAACTAAGCTTTGTGTCCGTCCTCTTTCGCTCACACATAGCAATACCAACCATAAAACCAATAGTGAATGCTCTGGCTCAGGCCTATAATTGCAAGCTTCATGATGATTTTAGTGGAATCAAATATTATTGTGTTAGGTCTTGCGAGAATGAATCCAAGTATAGTTGGCAAGTAAAATTCAATAATGAAATTATATATTGACTTAGTTAAGCCTAAAATGGTTATTTTCTGCTTGGGAATTCCTAAAACGTTTCAGGAACATGATATTTTGACATTTAGTTTGTTACATGTAAACAATCAGGACCTTATACTTACATTGCCCATATGTACAGCTGGTTCAATAAAGGTTGCTTTGGGCATTGGGAATTGAGCAACAGTAAGCTATTGTTTGGTGGTCACTTAGGGAAATCATTGCATTGTTTGATATGCCCAAATGCCCAATAGCCAACCTTTTCTTAATCAGCTATATACAGTGTAGCTTCTGGAGAAGCAACAACTACAAGCTATAAATAACATCCAGTATTTTCATTGATTACATTTTACAACAAAATCTTCTAATAATCTCTTGTCCATACAAAAAAATATGCAGTGACTTTGTTATCCTCTGTGCAGCTGTTTTTTGGGAAAATTCAAATTACAGAAGGATTGTGATCAATCCTGCTGATCAATAAGGGTTTTGGGGCTAGTTGAAATGACTTGTGGGCTATAGTACATGCTAGCTACAGCTTGCCCGAATGGCAGGCTGTAAAACGGACTTTCTTTGCACCCTTACGGCAAAATGCGGACATCGGATACAGGATATAGACGACGACTACAGACGCGAACGGATTGGTGGCGAAATTTGAGTGGGGCGAATTGTCTAGAGCTAAATCAGTCGAGTTCAATGTTTAACCCTAGTCAGTCAAGTGTTGTGTTTAACCCTAACCAATCGAGTTCAATGTTTAACCCTAGTCAGTCGAGTGTTGTGTTTAACCCTAACCAATCGAGTTCAATGTTTAACCCTAAATCAGTCGAGTGGAATGTTGAGGGTTAAATCAGTCGAGTTGAGTGTTGAGGGCTAAATCAGTCGAGTTGAGTGTTGAGTTGAATGGTCGCAAAATATCAGTCGAGTTGAGTGTCGATGGCTAAATCAGACGAGTTCAAAAGGCTAACCTATCTTCGCTTGAAGAGATAGTGTTTGAATGATCATGCTTATGAATGTAAAAAAAGTTTGTTTGAAAGAGGGGAAGTTTAGGCAAGCCCAGTGACGTCACCCCATGATTTGCTGACTCAGAACAATTTGTTTCTAGTTTTAAATGATGACGTCATTGTCTCCTAGCGCAGGTATAAAAGCCGGATAACCGTAGATACAAGTCATTCGATTGCATTACGTTGTACTGGTAAGAGCTCTCATCATGCCAATTACTTACCCGAGACACTGTCCTAAATGCGGAACTAAAATCAAGAACAAAAGAAAATTTCTCACGTCATAAAAAATGTTGTGGGACTTCAGAGCATCGCGTACAATGCCTACACTGCCCTAAGACATATTCAAGAAAAGATGATATGTTGAAACATGTTCGCGAGTTTCATTCAGAACTGGCGAAACGTCAGACTGGTGGAGCTGTAAGTACTCGTGGTATGAAAAAAGACATCGAGCGCACAAAGATAGACCCTAAACCTGTGAAAGACGAACCAAGGGCAGTTAAAAGAAAATTAGAAGACGACGTTGACATGTCTCACTTGTTGGACGATGGATTGGATGATTTTTTGGTAGAGAGAGCCAACCGTTTAGAACTCTCCGAGAATCCTTTGTTCAAAGCCAATCTCGCGTTTTTGCCCTACAAACGGCAAGGGTTAAAAGGAGCAGGCAAGAAAGAACAATTTACCGTTACGTTTGACCAGTTACGTAAACCCACGGGGGAGGAATCTTTGGGAGAGGGATTGTCAGAATCCCTGATTGAAGCGGTACGGACACAATCCTAAAGGAAAACCTACGAAATTCAACAAAACTTCATCTGACTTTAACCTCAAAAGAACATTCCAATGGTACTGTCAATTCGGGATATTTATCCCATTTGAAATATGGCATTCCCGTAAAGGAGTTTGTAAAACGGGGAGATTATGTTCACGCGATGTTTGAGACACTGGCCAGAAAAATGAATAGTGCTCAAAATATGAATCCTGCCATCGGCTTCTATGCTACTCTTACGTTTATCACCTACCCTCAAAAAGGCGGAAAAGGTCCAGCTTCTAAAAATCCAAACAGGCTTCTATTTGATTTGATGCACAAAAAGAAAGATTGCATGATTAAAATTACCAACAGCGATGACTTACGCTGTGCCTGTGCCATCGTAACCATGAAAGCGTACGTGGATGGTACTTACAAACAGTACGATAATCTACGACGAGAAAGAAACATTCAAGAACGTCTAGCAAAGCAGCTTCATCATGAAGCCAATGTACCAGAAGGTGCCTGTGGGTTCGAGGAATTAAAAAATTTTCAAGAGTACCTCGGACCAAAAGGTTATAAAATCATCTTGGTTGATTATGTTTCCTGTGCCTGTATTTTTCAAGGCAACGTGGATGAGTATGATAAATTA
Organism: Porites lobata; assembly: GCA_942486035.1. NCBI lineage: Eukaryota > Metazoa > Cnidaria > Anthozoa > Scleractinia > Poritidae > Porites > Porites lobata. Next base: position 134,756 of record CALNXK010000459.1, on the reverse strand, counting down.
ATTTATCTACTTAAACATGAAAATCATTACAATGGCCTGAGAAGTATGATTGCTTTTTTGAATCGATCCTGCTTTTTTTCTGACTGTTGCAAGGGATATAACACAGAGGAAGCAGCGCATCATTCCTGTTTGGGACGTAGCTGCGCAAGTTGTCAACGAACACGTTCTCAGAAAAATAAAGGGGGTTGCCCACATTTTACCCCTGGCAAGAAACGTACAATTCACTGCAAAGACTGCCAGCGTGATTTCTACGGTCCAGACTGTTTCAAGGCCCATAAAGAACCAAAAGGCAAGAAAAAAGTGAGTCTTCGTCAAAAGTTAAAAAAGTGTCTACATTGCTGTAAAGGCTATACAGTGAATCCAAAGCAGCCACACAAATGCTACCATGATACTTGCCGTCACTGCCATGACTTTTTGGACATTTACAACCATAAATGTTACATTCAACGTGTTGAAGATGAAAGTTCCGAAGAGGTAGACGTGGATGAGGATGATGATGATGATGAGAAGGAACTTCCACCTCTCACAGTGTTTGGTGACATTGAATGCTTGATTGAGCCCACCCAGGACGGAAAGCAGTTGTTCAAAGCAGATTTGATTCGATATGCTACTGAGGAAGATCCACCCGATGTATCCCATGCCTTGAGTGGTGATAGTTGCATTGAACAGTTCATTAAGGCTTTGAATAAATTAACAGAGGTGGGAGATAAGCAGCGTGATTTATTTGTGATTTTTCACAACCTCAAAGGTTTTGATGAGGTGTTGATCATAGAGGAACTTTACCGTCAAGGCATCAAAGTGGAAAACCAGCTGACAAACGAGGCGAGAACCGTGAGTTTCCAATATTGGTATATGGATGGGAGGATTACGTTCAAAGATTCTCTTTGTTTTCTGCTCACGCCATTCGTAGAATTGCCAGAAACGTTTAATTTGGTGGAATTGCATCATAGATTTTTTCCTCATGCATTCCATACAAGAGCAAATTTAACTTACCGAGGCCGTTTACCGGCGAAACAATATTTTCAACCTCAAGCTATGAAGCCACCACAACGAAAAGCATTTGACACATGGTACTCAGCTGAGCTGGAGAAAAAAAAGGAATATGTGTTGATGGATGAGTTAAATAAGTACTGCCATTCTGATGTCATGGTCTTGAAAGCAGGCTGTGTAAAGTTTAACCAAGAATTTGAAGCAGGATTTAACCCATTTGAAAAGTGTGCCACGATTGCTTCTGCCTGCAATTTATTTTGGAGACGGGATCTTATCCCAGAGGATACCATCGCCATTGAACCGTTGAATGGCTGGCGTGGGGCAAATGTGAATCAAAGTAAAGCAGCACTGGAATGGTTATTCTTTGAAGATTTTAAACTAGGAGGAAACAGACTAAGCCATGTCAGAAATGGTGGGGAACAAAAGGCGATTGCACAAGGCGAAGCCATGTTTGTGGATGGTTATGATGAGGCAATCAAGACAGTCTATGAATTTCAGGGGTGCTTTTATCACGGTTGTATTAAATGTTTCCCAAACAACCGACACAGAAAACACAATTGTCATCCAGATCGCACCATCTCTGAAATCTATGAAGCCACCTGTAAAAAGACACAGAAACTACGTCAAGCTGGATATACAGTGATTGAAAAGTGGGAGCACGATTTTGAGGTTGACAAGAAAACCAATCCCACTCTCATTGAATTTTTGAAGACCTTTGACCTGGTGGATCCACTCAACCCTAGAGATAGCTTCTTTGGTGGCAGAAGCAATGGGGTCCGTTTGCATTGTGCTGTAGCAGAGGGCGACGAAATTCACTATGTAGATATCAACTCTTTGTATCCCTTTGCGAACAAAACAAAAACGTATCCAGTGGGCCATCCAAAGATTTTAGTGAATCCAGTGGATCAAGATATCAATAACTACTTTGGGATAGCACAAGTCAAGAATCTTCCACCACCTCTACTGTATCATCCAGTACTGCCCGGTCACATTGGTGGAAAACTTACTTTTCCCCTGTGTAGAAAATGTGCTATGGAAGAGTTAGAAAAACCTTGGCTGACTCGTACAGCGGCTTGTCACCACACTGAAGAGGAACGCTGTATAATAGGCACTTGGTGTACCCCTGAGCTACATAAAGCAGTGGAACTTGGCTATAGAATTGTCAAAATCTATGAAGTGTGGAATTTTCCAACGGATCAACGAAAAGAGGGCCTGTTTGCAGACTATGTAAACAAGTGGTTAAGAAATAAAACAGAGGCATCTGGATGGCCAAAAGGGTGTGTGACGGAGGAACCAAAGGCGCGGTACATCCGAGCGTATTATGACCGTGAAGGAGTACAACTGGAGCCTGCAAAAGTAGCTAAAGATGGGGGTCGGAAACAAGTCGCCAAGTTGGTGCTCAACAGGTGATTTTTATTGCTGTTTAAGTCTTTTTGGGTGAAAACTAATTCAAGATTTTTGAGTAAAACTTAATTGAGGGTATAGACTAACGGGGAGTTGTATTCTTATTGCTTTTTCTAGCTTTTGGGGGAAATTTGGTGAAAACCCCAACAAGACCCAGACATTCACAATTACAACCCCTGGTGAGCTGTATGCCATCATAGAGGATGCAGGGAACAATATCCATGATATTCGAATTGCTCAGATGATATCGTGGGGGTGGACGTCAGTAAAGTCGACGAAGAAGTCATACCCAGCAGTAAAACGAACATTTTTATAGCAAGTTTCACTACGTCCTGGGCTCGTTTAAAGCTGTACAAGTATTTAGAGTTGCTGAAAGAGCAAGTCCTTTACACAGTCCTTTATTTATTTATGGCGTGAAGGTTTACCTAATGTGGAGACAGGTCCGTTTTTGGGACAAATGAAAGACGAAACAGTGGGCGTCCCGATACAGGAGTTTGTTACAGGGGGACCCAAAAATTATAGCTACATGTTACAAAACGGTGACCCAGATTGCAAAATAAGAGGCTTCACCCTGGATGAGCAGGACAGTGCTTTGTTGAATTTTGAATCAATGAAACATCACATTTTAGCGGAACTCAACGATCCTGAAGAGGACAGTCGAACCCTTGCAGTACTCGTCAGTAAAAACTTTGAAATAAATAGGACCACCAAGAAAATCTGCTTAAGACCTAAAGTCAAGAAATATCGCCTTGTGTTTGACAAACGTGTCGTGGTAACAGAGGATTTTAGCAGCAGACCATATGGCTATGAATGGATAAGCGAGTCGTCTGAACTGTAATGGACCTAACAAGATTTGCTTTGGATTTTTGTTTTATGATGTAAACTAAATGTAATAGCAAGTAGGGTAAGGTAGCATGGCGGCACAAACCCGAATTACATGTGAACTTTCTTAGGATCCATTGTAAAAACAATAGGATAAGGTAGCATGGCGGCGCAAACCTGAATCACATGTAAATTTTCTTAGGATCCATTGTAAAAACCAATAGGTTAAGGTAGCATGGAGGCGCAAACCCGAATTAAAATGTGTAATTTTACAAAGTGACATGGAGTGTGAATTCATTGAACTAATCAAATCCCTACTCCCCTCAATCGAACCAGAAAAATAGCGAAAGCCAACTTTAGTCCCTAAGAGATTAGGGTTTTGGCATAACCTTCATTAGCGTTTTAACCCCAAGTTGCAAGCGGTAACCCCACCCCCCAGGGTACTAAGACTTAACCCAATCCTAAGGAGGAAACCAGAGGGGGTCTGGACACAGGTGTGTGGAAAATCTGCTGACACAGCTTATTTCAAGAATAAAGTGTGGGACGATTGCGTGAAGTGATCAAATCAATCACGATGCAGTCAGTGTCTATGCAAGATTTAGAACAAATTTCATACTGGCAAGAAAAAACGGATGACTAGCGCTCACTGGTATAATATTTACAACCCAGTCATTTCTGTAGAGTTCACTAAACTAGAAGACCGTGTGGTAGGGAATAACGATTTGATATTGGAAATTCAGTTGGATCTCTCTGTTCAACAACTACGTGTCCCTGCATGGAATGAGAGCGTGTTGATGTCAACGAGCGATGCTTTAATACAAGCACTTCAACGCTGGATTTCAGGCCATGGATACCCGATGAGATCACGCTTTTATGTCTCCCTGCAAGCAGTAGAACCACTACCACTGCCGTTAACAAGATGTTTGGGGTGTTAGCGAATATTCCATTATTTGTGCTCTTTCCTTGGACAGTGACCTTATCACGAACATTTTTAGCCATGCTGGACTGGTTAAGCTATCGATGGTTGATGGCGCAAATACAAAAACCATGTATGGAAGTTAAATTAGTTATCACACTAACCCAGGAAGACAATAGACAATGACGTCATAGCTTGGACTTGCCCAAACATGCCCGCTCCCATGGGAAGGGTATTGATGTCATTGCAATGACAAAAAAAGTGGATTCCGATAAGACTTGTTTATATTTGTTAATTTACAGCATTATCTGCAGCATTTAAGTGAAGAGGATGACTTCAAGAACGAATGGGTATTTGTGGAATCCAGACCGATTGAACAGGGCGAGCATAACATCTGCCCGTGTGGTCAAACACCTGTACAATCTTATTTTTTTTATATAGAAAACAAGTTCAATGGTAATCGAACTTTTGTTGGTTCTGACTGCCTTCGAAACATCGATCCCAAAGCAGGTGCAGTGATTTACTATTTCAAGCATATTCTGGAAAACGGAGTACAAGGGATCTACAAGGGGCAAGACAACAAAGGCCTACAGACATTTACAGTCAAAGCAGCGACCACGTTAGTACAACCGATTACATGTAGTCGAACCTGGACGGGCGATGGGAAGTCTCGGTGATTTACCCTAAAGCTGAGTGTTTGCTTGTAGGTGAATCGTATTCTCTTAGGTTAAAAGCAAAGTATGTAAGAGGCCAGTTAACGTTCACAGCATTGTAAATTTAGAGGGTTAGTTCAATAAAAACAAGTCATGGTTTGATTTAACTGTGTGTTTTATTTATGAACTGTTTTTTAACTGTTTACAAAGTTTTGCATAGTTTGACTGCAATTCAGCGAGTTCTTGCTGTAATTGACAGATGGTAGGTTTCATAGGTTTCTTAAGGGTTTAGGGAGCTTAAACTTTTGACGGTACGCTTCACGTTGCTCCTTGAGTGTTTGATAGCTATCTTGATCTTAGGAGAGTCTTTTCTGTTCTTCTTGAAGCATCTGATCCAAAATAACACACTGGACCTGATCACACGCAGCGTTGACAGCAGCTTGAGCCTCAGAGGATTGCATCTTGGGGTAAGGTTTAATAGATTTCATACGTTTTGGAAAGGTACCATTCTTGAGATATTTTCTAAAGCCTTTGATAGCGTGCTCACGATACTTGATTCTCGCTTTAATGGTCATGAGCTTCTGTCGATACTGTTTCAAACTAGGATTCCCAAATTTTACTGTTTCTTCTGTCTTGACGGGAGATTCTTCTACCACAGACATGGTGGTGTTGTGATCTCAACAAGAGCAGCGATGCAAACGATGAGGGTAAACACAGATTCAGTCTATTTATAGCCTGCGGTTGAGGTCTCAAGGCATAGGTATAAAAGACTGGTGAGTACATAGCTTGATATTATTTATCACAAACCATCATGTGGGTAGGAGGGCATGATGACTGGACACCTGCAGAGCAACGTGAATGGGATAGAGATTAAGAAGAGTTAGAGAGGGAACGTGCACAGAGAGATTTGAAGGATAAGCAGACCTCGCACGTTTAGCCCCAGATTAATCATGAAGACTTATCTTGGTTTACAATAGCCAATGATTTCCCTCTGTTTCAAGCGACTTATACCAGGGTCAATGGAACGAACCTATATGTGATAGATCTGAAACGATTATTTCCTAGAAAACCAGGGACACGTAATTTAGAATTTGAAGTCGTGTATCCTCTCTATATGGGTCTGGATAAAATCATTAAAGAGCGAACATCAGCTATCACATCTCTCATTAAAGTACAAGTGTCCTCAAGGGAGCATGTAAGAGTGACGTATGAGTGTAGCTTCTCACCAGACAAGTGGTCTTATACGATAATGGACAAAATCAGTGAAGAATGGGCGGACCAGTTAACCATGAAACAAAACTTAAACAGAGGACTGGTGATGAAACTTTCACTGTACGAAGACTAGCTGTATCAAGTACAAGTTTTGTACGAACACGATCCTAGACTGAAAAAGTTTGCAACTAAATTTTGTAACGTGTGGAAAAAGTCTGCAACTAATTTTGTATTGTGTTGAAAAAGTCTGCAACGAATATTGTAAGACGTGGAAAAAGTCTGCAACTAATTTTGTATTGTGTTGAAAAAGTCTGCAATTACCCTTTAAGTCTAATCACAGTGACCTTGGGTCTATGAATTTCCATCGACCTGAAATCGACCTCACCGAGCTGTTATCGACCTCCCATCGACCTGACATCGCCCCGCCATGGACCTGACATCGACCTGACATCGATTTTGTTCTACAAAAGATGTTTTGCCAGTTAGCTGTTTGTAGCTTGGTTACTTTACGCTGTTTCGGTTCAGTCTTTAGAGCTTGCCTAACGGGTTGTAATGGTTAAGGGGTGTGACTCCAAGGAGGAGGTGGCATTCCCATAAAGGGGTAAGGAGCCATGTAAGGTGATGCAGTGGATTTTATTGAGGAAAAGATTGCAGATTTTAGCCACGGTTTTCGTTCTTCCCTCGATAAGTTGTGCACTTGCCGTACAAGTACAGTAGACCTGACTTTCAACAGATTGGACATGATCGTCTGTTACGATAAGGCATCACTACTAAACAAAAACCCATTAAAATCTTATGAATTTATTCAGGGGAAATTCAGAAGAGTTGCATGCCTTATTCACCAGATTTTCATGGCCAAAACTAAGGGTATTTTCATGGGTTTAACCTATAAAAATACCATTAAAAAAGCCATGAAAATACTTTGAAAAATTCCTAATTAATGGCCCATGAAACAGTCTGGATTATAAGAAATGCAATGAAAAACACATGAAAAAGCCATGACTTTTTTTAATGACTCATGAATTTGACTTGTTATAAATAAATAAAAATAAATAATGATTTGGAGATAGCACATCCATAAAGTGGTTGTTCGTCTACCTGATTCCTGGTCGAATTGGAATTTGGAAAGGAGAGGGGAAAACCGGAGTACCCGGAGAAAAAACCTCTCGGAACCTCTTTGAACCCGGGCCACATTGGTGGGAGGCGAGCGCTCTCACCACTGCGCCATCCCTTGCTCCCGCTTGTTATGGGATTTTCATGGTGTTCAGGAAAAGGCCATGAAATATATCCAGATTTTTCATGGTGTGCAAATTCATGGTAATTTAATGGGATGGAAAATTCATGGTTCATGATTATCCCCTTAACGGGGAATTTTTAATGAGCCATGAAGATTCTCAGAGTACTTTTCTGATCTTTTCACATCATTTTTATGGCCCATGAAATGTATTTTGTGCCTCGTCCTCTGACATTTTCATGGGTTAAAGTAATGGCTTAATGGTACCATGAAAATGGCATTAAAACCCCATTGAAAGTCAATCATTTCAAAAACTATGCTTAGCTAAAAATCTTTCTCACTGTGCTTTCTGATATACAATTTACAACCAAAACCAACTGGAGGATCAATCTGCTTTCATAATAAACTAAGGTGATAGATACAGTAAGTCATTTCAATCTTTTAGTTACAAGAGCATAAAGATCTTAAATTCATATGAATTTAAAATAAATAGACTTAAGCTTCTTTTTCACTAATATTTTCATTCACTGCCATGCTAAAAAAATATAACATAATCATCATTTGTTTAAATGTTTCATAACTTTCATACTTATCACTTTTTAACCCTTTAAACCCTAAAATCTAAATTTGAATTCTCTTTTGTTACCCCTATTCATTTCCTTCAGAAGTAGTAGGGAGAAGTTGATAAAATAATATCGAGCAAAATCGTCTTGTATGATCATGTCTGTAATTCTCACGACCACTCTGTTTTACAAACCATTGATATTAGAAGGAGAAATTTGATGCTGATCATGTTACCCTTGTTTCATGAGTCCACAAATAAACCGTAAAACATCTTTACACTTTACTTGCTTCACATGTTTATTCCGTTTCTTTTTCTCTCGTCACTCGTTCAGCTCGCGCTCTCTTTTTTGATAACCCGGATGAGTACGTCATACACAAGACTCGTTTCCGCTTCCGGTTTTTTGTTTTTAGTACAATCTCTACATGTAACATACATCCCCTCCGAGGAAAAGTGTCGTCCCTGACACTTAATGAAAATGTGAAAGAAAAATCACGACAGTAAACTAGAGAGATAATTCTCCTAAGGAAATGCTACAAAACAGTCCACGTTTTCCGCACAATAAACTGACTTAAAGGATCCTTTCTTCTTTGACTCATTTCATCTTCTACGTAGTTACATTGGTACCAATAATCCATAAAGGCTTCAGCCATTCAGTGTTCTGGTAACATTTCCTTTCCTGAGGGCTCACCCTCCTTAAAGTTCTACTTACTTGTTATTTTTTTTGTCCCTTTTTGTCTTTTTTTTTACAAAACGAAACTAAGGTTTTTTTTTGTCGAACAGCAGTCTTAGAATGTAGGGCTTGGCATTTGCATGTGTCCATAGGTCACTGGATATAGTCCATGGCAACCAACGTTCACTGGGTAACTAAAGTTTGCTGGAGGCATCCCCTGGTAGCCAAAGATCATTGGATAATGAAATGAGGGAAACGGCTGCATGGTCATTGGTGGTACGGGCTGCCAGGTAGCTGGTAAACTTGTTTGCCACGCAAGAGGAGGACCTTGGGCAGATGGAGTAGATGGTAACGGTACACTGTCATTGGCAAGTGATTGCACAACAGCTCTAGCCTGGTACACCTGGTTTCCAAGAGTGTCATAAGTCAAGACCGCTGGGGGACGTCTGTCACGCTGAGATCTAGACTCTGCTATAAAGGCGCCTTCCTGACTAGTGTTACCTGGGGTCAATGGTCCTACCTCATTCTCACTCGCTTCAGGGAGGGGTGCTGTCTCCTCTACAGGGGGGTGATGTTCCTGCTCTTCATCTGCCGAGCAACCATCTTCTCTCTCTCCTCTGTCTGAGACGGTCGCTGATTCCCAGGCAATATCCTCAGAGACTGACTCCGCGTGGTCAGTTTGTAGCTCTGGTTGACGTTCGAGTTTAACTCGTAATGCTCACTTTCGTCGTCTGACGACGCTTCTACAAGTGTTGTAGGCGCGTGATTTGTCTCTCTCCTAATTTCTTTCCGAGACTTCTGTCTGTGAGGGGTCTTACTCGCAACATCTACTGGTAGATGGTTGCATGGCAGCAACAGGATCTGTGTAGAATTCGTGTTCCACCAGGACCTGTCTCAGGTTTGACCTCATAGACTGGACTGTCCTCACCTTTACGACTAATCACCACATGAATTCGGTCTTCCCAGTGCGAGCGAAGTTAACCTGGGCCTCCCCGTTCGCTTAAATTCCGCACGAGCACTCTATCTCCGCGTTGCAACACTGAACGTCGGACATGATGATCATAGCGTTGTTTGGCTCTGTCGCTCCCTTCATTTGCCCGTTTGCTTGCTAGTTCATAGGCCTCTGACATCGCCTTCTGCCACTGCGCTGCATATTGAGTATGGCTGCCTTGGTTATCTGTCCTGTCAGTGCCAAAGATCAGGTCGATTGGCAGACGAGGGTGGCGGCCAAATAGCAGATAAAAAGGAGAGAAACCAGTAGCCTCGTTCTTCGTGCAATTATATGCGTGTACGACTTGATTAAGGTGATCTGCCCACCGTGATTTCTGTGTCTCTGGTAGGGTGCGGAGCATATTCAACAAAGTGCAGTTGAATCGTTCAACTTGTCCGTTCCCTTGTGAATGATAAGGGGTGGTGCGGGAGTGTCCCACACCGCACAACTTCTCTGGCTCTCGGTGAAGGCGATTTTCGAACTCTCCTCCCTGGTCATAGTGAATCTTTAAAGGAAAGCCGAATCGAAGGATGAAATCATTTTAAAGCTTCTGAGCGACTGTTCTGGCTGACTTGTTCTTTGTAGCATAAGCTTACGCATAGCGAGTAAAGTGGTCCATCACAACAAGAATATATTCGTACCCTCCACTGCTCTTCTCCAGATGGAGAAAGTCGATAGCAATCAGTTCGAACGGTGCAGTAGTGGTGATGGGTTGTAATGGAGCCCTGATCTTGAGAGTCGGAGGTTTACGTTTAACACATTGACAGACATGCCCAATATAGTGGTCAATGTCGCTCTGCATGTGTGACCAATAGAAGCGCTCTCTAGCTAGGTGTAAAGTGCGATCCGCTCCGAGATGACCCATTTTCTCATGCAACTCCTTAAGAATCAGTGAGCGCAGTTTTTTTGGAATGATGATTTGAGTACGACTTCTTGTGCACCGTTGTAGTATCCCATCCCATCCCATCCGCAGTTTGTGCTTGTTTTACGTCAAGTTGCGGTACACTAGGTTTTCCTCCATCGGACATATCTGATTCGAGTGTAGCAGGGTCTCCTGAAAGAGCTGAGATCCAATTCACTGTTCCTTCCTCTTGAAGCTTTGCAGAACACACGACAGTCTGGAGGACTTCATGCGGTATAACCTCTGTGCACGACTCCATATAAGCAATATCATCAAGCGCAATTCGCGACAATGTACCAGCATCAATGTTCGCTTTTCCCGGTCGGTAGTGAATTGTGAAATTAAAATCAGCCAAGTCACCTATCCTGCGGAGGCCTGTCGCGTTAAGTTTTGCCGAGGACAGGACATAAGTAAGCGGATTATTATCTGTGTACACTTTGAAGCTTGGGGCGTAATAAAGGTAATCTCTAAACTGGTCACAGATGGCCCACTTTAGTGCAAGGAACTCCAACTTTCCAGAATGTAAGTGGTAATTCTTCTCGGCAGGAGTCAAAGTGCGTGACCCATAAGCAACAACGCGAAGGATATCATTTTGGTGTTGGTACAGCACAGCACCAAGCCCATCCTTAGAGGCATCTGTATGAAGGACAAACGGTTTCTCAAAGTTTGGGTAGGCCATGAATGGAGCACACGCCAGACAATCAATAGGTTTATCTAGTGCGGATTGGTGAGAGGTGGTCCAGACGACTGGGTGCCTTGGCGGTAACTGTGAAGGGTTCCTCTTGCCTTGCTTTGGTTTTTCTCTCATGGACTCTTCAGAAGGGTGATCTGTTATCTTGATTAAATCATAGATTGGTTTTGCAATTTTTGAGAAGTTCTTTATATATCGACGATAGTAGTTTAAGAACCCCATTAGTTTGCGCACTTCATTAACTGTCTTTGGAGATGATTCCTTGAGAGAAAGCACTGGCTTGATACTGGAGTGGTCTAGCTTGTAGCCCTCCTCAGACACCACGCGTCCAAGAAATACAACTTCTTTTTTGAACAGTTTACACTTCCGCGGTTTGAGTTTGACTCCATGCTCTCGCAGCCGACGCAGGACTTTGCGTGTATGTTCAACATGTTCCTCAAAGGACGCACTGAATATGATTATATCGTCCAGATAGGGTATACAAACAGTATCTCGTAAGTCTCCTAGGCAGTTCTCCATAAACCGTTGGAAAGCCCCTGGGGCTCGGGAGAGTCCGAATGGGATCCGTACCCATTCGTATAGACCCCATGGAGTGATAAATGCTGTATAAGGCTGACTTTTAGCTCTCATGAATCCCTGATGGTAAGCTTTGCCCTGGTCTAGTACTGAAAACCAAGAGTTCCCACCGAGATTATCTAAAGTCTCTTGTATCCTCGGAATCGGATGGCGATCAGGTCGCGTTTTCTTGTTCAGTGCTCTGTAATCCACGCATAGCCGCAAACTTTGGTCCTTCTTTCTGACACAAACAACCGGTGAACTGTAGGACGAGGAGGACTTTCGGATGAAATCAGGATTTAACAAATCTTCAATATAAGCTTTTACCTCTGGGTATAGTGGTTTTGGCACTGCCACATAGTTCTTCTGAACAGGGGCTTGATCCTCAAGATCCAAGTTTAACTCAAGGTCTCTAATACAGCCCACATCACTGTCATCCCTTGCAAATGAATCGGCTTCCTCGGTAAGTAATTTAAGTGCCACGTCCTTGTGATGGGCATTGAGACCACTTAGGTCTATGTCCTTTATGTGTGATGAAGTACTCAAAGGTTCTTCAGCATGTGGAGGTATAAGCGGTGGGCCTCCGGCGTTTCCAGTATACGTTTTAGCCTGATCATCAACTTTTGCTTCTGTAATCTCTTCATCAGGGCCCAGTTGTTCGAAGGCCGATTAACGCTTAACCCGGGGTTAAATTTAACCCTGGTTTCTTTTTCTTGTGTTCAAAAGCATTTTCTCGAATAATTTTCTCTCTCATTTTTAGAGCTTCCAATCATCAACTTGTGGACAAAAAGAATTAAAACTGAAAAGCTTTTTAAGATTTCAAATCTGAATTCAAATCTCGCACTAACCCTGGGTTATCTTAACCCAGCTTTGAACAACTCGGCCCAGGTGTTTTCATGTTCCCATTAGAGTCCTTTAACCTAACTTCTACCGGTGTAACTGATTGTACAAGTTGTAGTCGCCCGAGCAAAGTTCGTCCCGGAAGTGTGATATCATGGTTGGTATTGTTAACAATGTCAATTTCCACTTTACTTGATTTCCCTTTCTTTACAGTCAACAAAGTCTCTGTAATCTCCAACCCGCTAGGTCATGGGTTAGACTCATCCGGTTCAAACAGTACTGGAGTAGTTCTTTCTACAGGCCCTGTGTTTGCTCTGCAAGTCACAGTTTGACTTTGTCTGGGAGGTATAATAGTATCAAGCTTCATGGTCTTGATCAAGCAGAGATCACTTTGATTACGGCTGTGGATAAAATTCACTAATGTTGAAGCATTTTTGCCATTTAACTCCGTAAAACTTGAAGTAATTTCTTGCTGTAGCATAGCATCCTCACTACTGGTTTTACCAATCTCCTCAATCACATTAAAGCCGATTATTGGCGCGTCTAATGATTGGTCTGTAACAAGAAAGGGAACTGCCAATTCCTCCTTAGACGACAACAGTCTAAAGTTAAGCTCCTGGCTGTGGTCAGGTACAGTTCAGAATTTAACAACTCTGATATGTTCTTAATAGTGATCCCAGGGAAATTCCTTCTTACTAAAAGGCCAGATATTAAGGACACCTGGGCCCCAGTGTCCCAAAGTACATCTACCTTTTGGCCATTGATCTCCCCCTTAACAGTACACCTCTTCCCTACCAATCCTACTACTGTGGCTTGCTGCTGTGGTGTTAGGTGACTGACAAAGGTGCTACTACTGGGGTCCGCATTCTCTTGTTTTGCTTTGTTTGACAGGTACTCAATTGCATTACACAACACTTTGTGTTCCTGCCAGTCTTTCTTCTGACAATTCCGGCTACAATACTTCACGGCCTTGCACTTTGAACATTGTAAGAACTTTGCCTTTTCTGACTGAACTTTCCGGCAACCAATACATCGGAGGGACTTGTTACTACTGTTGTCGACTATTCCGCGTCCCGCCGGAATATTCGTCGACCGTTTCCCTGTCGACTACCCCGGTTCTGGTTACGGTAACATTCCCGAGCCACATGCCCTGAGTCACCACAAGCAAAGCAATGATTACATTCATCTCCTTTTCCCCTCTGCTTGCAATTCTGACGACCCCAACTTGTACGATTTGGCTGATAACCATGCCCACGGCCCCTGTAGGATGGCCCACGCCAATTAGAATTTTCTGCTTGGCTCCCTCGGCGATTGACTTGATCCTTGAGATCATTTATCCCTGACTTGATCTGACGGATCTCTAGCAAAAGCCGTTGACCTTTGTCTGTAGTTGCATTCTTACCTCTTGCTTCTCTCTCATCTTTGCCTACCTCACAGGCATGAACTTTGGCAGACTTTTGGCGTTCACTAGCCAGCTTGGAACTCCTTTCTGCTTGTTGCGAGGCTAATTCATTCACCTGTCGCATGAGCTCTTCACCGGTGAGTCCCGAGGTGCGTAAGGTGGGTCTTAAGTTAGATGCAAGGATGTCATCACGAAGACCAGTTTCAAATGATTTTACAAATGTTTTCTGAATCAGGGATGCACCATAATTAAACTCACAATCTGACTCCTGACTTGCAAAATTCACCTTGTTAAGCAAATCCAGCGCACGGAGAAGAAACTGTTGTGGGGATTCACTACTTTGTTGGCATACGGTTGCCAATTGCTGATATACTTCTGAGGCTGTTTTCTCTCTCTAATGGACACGAAGGATCCTTCGTAGCTTAGCTAGTGAGAGGTCACTTAGAGTCTCAACATAGCTCCTAAGACTACTGTGTGGTGAGATGGCACGAATCACTGCATCCACAATTTCATTTTCTTGGTAATCACGTTTTAGCCCTGAGTCTATTTGGTGCATTAAGGAAACAAAAGTTAGTTTCTCTGTTTGCCCTGGTTCGCCGATCTGACCGGAAATCTTAAATTCGCGACGTAGCAAAGATGAACTCGACTTTGTTTTCGCTAACTGGCTCAATATATCTCCCACTCCCTTTTCTTGTTTAGGTCCTCCGTCAGAAGATTGTTTCTCCGTTTTTACCCCTGAAGCTGCTGGTTTTTGCTCTACCTCTTCGAGGGGCGGTACATTGCCGGTCACAAAAGCAAGTAACTGTTCGAGGCACGTTCGTGCTTCCTTTTCATCGCCCGCCATTTTGCTGTCGATGGTTTTCGTAATAATTTTGATTCTCTGCATCTTACTTTTACCCGCAAGGTCATCTTCGATTCTTAATAGTTCTATCATTTCAGCCAAACCCTTCTCATCTTGTTCGAACAATCGAGACTCTACTTGGAGTTGTAATTGTTCCATAATTAATCCTAACCGCGAAAGCTTATTTCCAAACTGAACACAAGTAACCTAGCGCAAACGCTGTAATTCCGGTAACAGTGAGCCGACAGAACAAATCAACTCGTCCACTTCGCCAAACACAAAACAACTAGCGAATGTACTCCACCGTCACAGAGCCCAATTGCAATATTGTAAAGTCCTACCGTACGCATCTGACTGTTTTCGGTCGCCGCTTGTCTCCTCAACTGCAAATCCACGTGTTCATACCGCTCCACTCACAATCTCCTTAGCTCCAATTCTGACCATTTCTGCTTCCGTTGACAACAAATAACGTCCGACGGACTTGAGAATCGAAGTTCGTCCTGGCAGGGTCGCCAAAATGTTACCCTTGTTTCATGAGTCCACAAATAAACCGTAAAACATCTTTACACTTCACATGCTTCACATGTTTATTCCGTTTCTTTTTCTCTCGTCACTCGTTCAGCTTGCGCTCTCTTTTTTGATAACCCGGATGAGCACGTCATACACAAGACTCGTTTCCGCTTCCGGTTGTTCTGTTTTTAGTACAATCTCTACATGTAACAATCACTCTTAGGACTTAAAGGGTTAACCTTTCTTTATTTCCCAAAAATAGCTTTATATCAATTTACAATATAACACAGCTTTAGAGTGATTTTACTTAACCTATGAAATATAGACACTGTAGTAGGCTACTATGCACTACCATTCCGCATGCAAACATAGTAACATTAAACAAGACGAATAAAAAAATATATTTATCTATGTCAAAACACTAATTCCATTATATTCAATTAGTACATGAGTGGTTTCAGGCCTTGGATAAACTTGGATCAGTTGATGCAGTGTTTTTGGACTTTGCCAAAGCTTTCGATAAAGTCTCCCATGCCCATCTCCTCTACAAATTGGAATGCTATGGTATCAAAGGCCAGATTTTAAATTGGTTAAGGGATTTTCTCACGTCAAGGAAACAGCGTGTAGTGATTGAGGGTCAAGCATCTGACTGGTTAAGTGTTACATCTGGTGTGCCCCAAGGCAGTATACTTGGGCCTTTGCTGTTCCTTGCATACATCAACGATCTTCATTACTCAGTAACCTGCAACTCAGATTTGTTTGCTGACGATACTGTCCTTCATCGACACATAGAAAATAGATCGGATTGCGATCTACTTCACGAGGATTTGACATCTGCCTCTGAATGGTGCAAGAGTTGGCTTGTTACTCTTAAGACCGAGAAGTGTGAAGTCCTACACATTACACGGAAGAATGATCCAATAAGATGTCAATATTCGTTGAATAACATCTTACTACCGGAAGTGGACCACCACAAACACCTGGGACTTTGGTTGGAGTCGTCCTTATCATGGGATTATCACATTAACTCAATTCTTCGTTTTCAACCACGTGACCAAATTTTGTTATGTAACTCGCGTCCGCCATGCTGGTGGACATCCATTCAGTCAAATATGGCTTCCGCGGACGCGTGTTCGGGCGCTAGTGTGGCTTTTTCGGAATATTACGACGGTCTTACCGGTCCAGCGAAGACGAGATATCGTGAAAAGGTTCTTACGTGTGGATTTGATCCATACATGTTAAAAAAATCGGAGTGTAGCGAGGATTTAGCGGATTACCCTAGCGTGGAATATCCTGACATCGTCAACTATTTGGTGCTACAGACCTCGTGGATTACTGGGCAGCAAATGAAAGCTTACAAGTCTATGGACGCTTACAACTTCTTCGTTTCAGGGTGGGTAAATACAATTTTTACCAAACCAGTGGCTGGAACCGACAAAGTAGTTGTTACAGCGAGAGTAAATCACTCACAACGAGCGAGAGAGACGCCTCTGAAGACATGGCTCCTTGCTGAAAAGGATGGAAACGTGTGCATGGCGCACTGTAACTGCATGGCAGGACTTTGCGAGGCCTGCTCACACGTTGGGGCCCTTCTTTTTGCCATAGAAGCTGGCGTTAGAATGCGAGAGTCTGTTACATGTACGCAGGAAAAAAGCAGGTGGATAATGCCTTCGTATGTGAAGGAAATTCCATACATTCCTGTCTGTGAAATGGATCTTTCCTCTGCCAAGAAACGGCATAGTACTTTGGGTGAACAGGGATCTGCTACCCCAGACCCCAGCGAGAGGAGAAATGTCCAAGCAACCACAGCAGAAGAAGAGGCCAACTTTTTCGAAAGAATTTCAAACTGTGGGATCAAACCGGCCATTCTATCCATTGTTGCACCTTATAATGCTACTTTTGTACCTGTTGAGAACAAAACAATGCCAAAGCCATTAACAGAGCTGTTCAATGAAGAGAATCTGGGAGACACCTTGCAGGAGTTACAGCAAAAGTTTGAAACAGCTTTTAATGAGCTTAAGATAAGTGTCAAAGAAGCAGAAACTGTTGAGGAAGCAACAAGAGACCAGGCAGACAGCAAAGTGTGGTTTGAGCAAAGAGCGGGGCGAGTGACTGCTTCAAAGTTTAAAGCTGCTTGCTCAACCAATCCCGACAAGCCATCAAAAAGCCTGATTAAGATGATTTGTTACCCTGGTGCTCATCGCTTCTCAAATGCAGCAACAAAATGGGGCATATCAAATGAGAGCAAAGCACGAGAAGCATACGAGCTTTCAATTGCAGATCAGCACCTCAATTTGTCTGTAGCGGACAGTGAGCTACACATAAACGAGAACTGGCCCTTTTTAGGTGCTTCACCTGATGGTCTTGTTTTTTGTGAGTGCTGCGGAAAAGGACTCTGTGAAATTAAATGTCCTTACAAGTACAAGGATGCCATGCTGGTTACTGCTGCAGCAGACAGCAGTTTCTGTCTGAAATATGATGACAATGGGGTTGATTTGTGCTTGGACACTGTTCATCCTTATTACTACCAAGTACAGTGCCAATTGTTTGTAACCGGAGTGGAGTACTGTGATTTTGTTGTCTGGACTACAAAGGACATGTTTGTTCAGCGAGTGTTGCCTGACACTGAGTTTTGGGACAGAGTGTTGACAAGGGCAATACTCTTCTACAAGAAAGGAGTTCTCCCAGAGATTTTAGGGCAATGGTACACACGTTCTAGTGCTCAGCCTCATCTCACTGAATCACCATCAACAGACAGCGATGAAGATGGACCCTGGTGCTTCTGCCAACAGCACATTGAGGACAGCCAACTAATTGGGTGTGAGAAGGCTGCCTGCAAAATCCAGTGGTTTCACATGTCATGTGTGGGACTTACAACAGAGCCTGATGGTGAATGGTTTTGCCCCTCCTGTGTGTAAAATTGATGATGAGGAGATGGAAGAAGAATTCGACATAGACAGCGAAGATAATGATGAACACTGATGACGTCGAAGACTTCTGTGAAAACACATTAAATTTAACAAACGGCTCCTTTAGGAGCCACCACATTCGTGAAAGTTAATAACCAACGATTGCATATTGTTTCTTTACTTTAGCTCAGCTTATAAGTAAATACATCCCGATTTAGTAGAGTTTCCATGCGCTGGAAAAATGACCGAAATTACGTCATCGATAAACTCACATGTGAGATTATGGAAAATAAACCACTCGGGGTCCCGGATGTAGTTTTTATGAGTTTTATGAGTGGAATATTTTCCAGTAAAACACTCGCGTCTATATAATAAAGTAAAATAACATTTTATTATCCGAACAGTGCTAAGCCTTTAATAACTGTTCTGTTTAAAATTGTAAAAAAACCTTTAGTTATTTCAACTAAAAATTTACACAAAAATATAAAGACAATAAGAGGGCTATTGCCAACAGATACCACAGCTTTAATGTTAAATAATCTTCTGTACATGTGAGGGGAATGAAACACAAGTTAAGTGTAATTCTAAATTTTTGGCATGTATTTGTTCCAAACCACCTTGTGCAGGAAATGTTTATGCTAGGAAAGGTCTAAAATATTTAATCAAAAGGTACAATGGACTCTGATAGATTAGTAAGGGCACAACAAACTATTGCAATTTTGTCTATTGGAGCCAAATCATCTCCTTGCCGAGCTGTCACTAGCTGAATAGGGAGTATTCCTTGTAATATAGTGTACTTTCTGCGTACAAGACCAATGACTCTTTCTACATGGATTCTTACGTTAGCAATTTTCCTTGTCTCCTCTACTTCCTCTGCAGACAGCTGTTTTTTACCTCTGGTAAATGCCGGTATATGAAGGCGAGCTTGATAAAAACCCACACTGTCAGCTATATCAAAGCCCCTATCAGCGAGCACTATGTCCCCAGGTAAAAGTTTCCTCAACAAACCAGAATTTTCAGTAAGATATTTGTCACTGACTCTCCCACCCCATGCCTTTGATATAAATGAGATAACACCTTGTGGTGTTACACCTATGAGAAACTTAACAGTATTGTGATGGTTATAGTTAGACCATGTCATTGCCCTAGCAATTAGGCTAGATGGTCTTTCTGTAAATATCTCAAAGCAGTCAATAATGACTGCAACTTTTTTGCCAAAGTTGCGTTGGAAAACCACAGGCATGGTGGCTTGCAGTTCCTCATGCTCTGGCCACTGAATTAAGAATTTAAGTCTAACAGACATTACATGTATCCACCTGTCAAATATTCTGTGTGCAGTTGGCACAGATATATTAAATCGATAAGCTAAATCCTGCAATGGGGAATTAAGTTTTAATCTGATTAAAACTAACAGGAATTCCTGAAACTGACTAAGTGCATTTTGGGTGTTTCTTTTAATGTGGGGAGCAATAAGATTAAGGACATGCATTAAAAGACTAAATTTGGGGATTCCAGTGTAAAACTTAGTTTTATCATCATTATCTCTGAAGCTATCCTCAGTTAGCTGAACCGATAGCAGTTACCCTTTTGTGCTGCTGAGCTCATCAGTGATATCTTGCATGTAGATCTGCTGTCTGTCCAGTTGAGCCATGTCAAGATCAGTCTGGCAGTACTCCTCTGCTAAAACAACATTTTCAGTCTGGCAACATTTGTTGTGGTTGTCATTGTCATCATTACTGTTATCAGCAAGATTAATGCTTTCATCTAGTGAACATGAGGCTTCAGTGAAATTGCTCACACTCACTGCAATGAAAAATATATACATGAAACGTATGTTAACTGAATGACTCATGTAACTTAGTGGTAGGCTTGAAGAAGGCATGCAAACAATGCCAAAAACAGGATTATGAAGTTTATCATTTTAAATGACTTGATATGTAAGTGATAATTTCTACAAAAAAGAGTGAAGGCGGGAGAGCAAGATTTTAGCATCAACATTATTTACCGGTAATCTCCATTTACTTGAAATACCGTTGTGGAGAGTACTTGACATTTTAGGGCCCAAAAAGTGATAATGTACACTTACTAGATGTTTCAGGCTCAACATATTCTTTTTCTTGAACAACCTCCATCTCACCACTTTTTCTAGATGTAGAGGAAGAAGCCATCTCATCGTATTTCCGTTTGTTTTCATTCCTCTTTTGAGCACGAGCATTTCGGGAAACTGCTAGCTGGGAAACACTTTGTTTAATTTTGTCATGACCAAGATTCACAGTAGGTGCCCAGTCAGGGTTGGTGGTGTCCAAGAGCTCTGCACGCTCTCCTGCAAGTAAGTAAATAAAATAGTCTATGCAACCTAATCTTTCTTTTTCAAATAGCATTGTAAACACAGAGAAAATCTTAAGGTAAGGTTATTATTTCAGAAAGTTATTTAGAAATGACTAGGTGATCTCAAAATCCATGCAGCTATGCAAAGATTACAGAACCATACGCGCCAAAATGTGCACGAGGCGATGGTTAGTTCAGCTATCATTTGGTCCGTTGGCAGGATTTTTGTACGAAAAGAGATTATTCTACATATTATTTACTTACCAGAAATAAAGTGACTGCTACAAACTCGAGAGTTTTCAGCCTTCTTATCGTCGAATTCCTTCCTGTAAATATTTGCAAACCACTGCCTTCTTCGCCGTTCGCTCAATTCGCGAATTTCTTCGCCTTGGTTTACTATTATCGCTGGAAACCTGAAAAATCTGTATTTACCCTTATCTCTAGCAGTATTGTGTCCACAATTCTTTACAGCACAAATATAGCCCATTGATACGGTACTTAAAACACAAAGCGCGAAGTAATTGACCTAATGGCCTTTGTTTTGATACCACGCGACCGGCTGAATGTCCACCAGCATGGCCGACTTCCGGTGCACGGGCCATTGCATAATTAGTTGTGATGTCACGTGAAAACGAAGAATTTGTGCTAAAGCTAACAAGGTGTTGGGCTTGATTAAAAGGACATTTGGTTATTCAAACAAGACTGGTATCAAGACAGCTTTCAAGGCGCTAGTGATACCTATCCTCGAGTACGCCTGCCCAGTCTGGAATCCTTATCTCGTGAAACACACCAAGGCAATCGAAGCAATTCAGAGAAGAGCGTCCCGACTAATATGTGGCCCCGACAAAGAATATCCTGAAAGACTTTTAGAGTTAAAATGGGACTCTTTAGAACTGAGACGGAAATATATTAGCCTAGTTCAAATGTATAAGATTATATTTGGTTACTGTGGTATCAATTGCCATGATTACTTTGATATTATTGGAATAACTCGAACTAGAAGTAAGCATGAGTATAAAATAAGGCCTAAAGTTGCCCGTACAAATTATTTTAAATATTCATTTTTTCATAGACATATTAATGATTGGAACTCATTGCCTTCTGAAGTAATGTCATCTCCTAGCCTTCAGTCTTTTAAAGTTTCACTGATTAAGTACCTTCGCTCATAATTTACCTTAAAATATTAGGCATAGTGTCTTTAATATAAGTTTATGCATTATTATTAGGCATCTAGGTTTATAATTTATAGTCTAATTTATAGTCTTTTAATATATGTTTATATATTAATTAATTAATTTTTTTTTTTCTTTTTTCTTTTTTGGGAAGGTATGTCTTAGCGTGGGAATTTGGTTTCCCCCTACTACCGTCCTGTTAACCATTTTTGTATTTTTGTTCGATTGTATATGTTAGTATTAGTTCATTTGTATCAGTTATGTATGGTTACGAACTGTGATTAAAGATTAAAGATATTCTTTTGTGCACTTGTAACTATTTGACATTAATTGTTAAGTGAAATCACTCTAATATTTTGTAAGCAGCAATGTATTAAAATTACCTTAAGTGCTGTTACTATATAATAACTATTATATAACTATTATATAAGGCCTATAGTCTATAGGCCTTATTTTTCTCTTTGTATTATTGTAAATATTGTTGGCTTAAAAAATGTTCATTTTTGAGTTCAAAGAATAGGTTGTTCACTCCTTCTTAACTGATGGTGTAGAGAAGAAGATATATTCGAGGCTTATTTCTTACTTTTCCTCAAAAAGTTAAAAGTTATGAACAGAGGTTACCAAAATCCTAGCATTATGGTTGTGTGAAA